>NQII01013808.1:4800-26294 GCA_002778355.1 Clitarchus hookeri | reverse complement strand
AAACTGCGCCGGAGGAACTAAAACTTGTCGACGCATTCAACATACAGATAACGAACTTCTCGTATAAAATTTGTACGACGCAGCCGGAAAATCTCTAATTAATTCTGACGCTTTAACAAAACTCCAAAGTTTGAAACGAAACGGTAACCGGACTACTGATAAAACGTAAACAGCAGACGTCCGCCCGATAACCTACAAAAGCACACTTCTGCCGGATAAACTATCACGGGAAACGAGCCACCACGGCTTTAAACTTGAAACCCGATAAAAATATTACAATGCTTGTCAAAGCTTTAAACACACGAAAGAATTTTACACCCGTGTCCCGAAAAATTAAGAATATTGCGTCATTACAACAGTGTTGTTATTTAATCAGGAATCTATTATAGTATAGTAGTAGAACAAATATACCATCTCCTTTATCATTTTCCCAGTCTGCATCCATGAAAATTGCAACATCTTTGCCACTTTTTCTGAGCATGATGCAGTTATTCAAACCTGCAAAACTTTGAGAAGGCAATTGAGGAAGATTTTGTTCAGATTCATTATCATCAATTTTAAACAGATCTTATATCACATCCTGTAATGTAGCTGCAGGTTTGCAATCTACCATTCCAAATTTTGTTAATGTGTTGTCAATTTATTTCTTCCATCACAAAGCTAACAACTGTTGTCTCTGTCTCTCTTTAATTCTCTATCCAAGACAGTACTCTGCTTTCCCAAGTTCCTTACTCTTAACTTATATACAATCTCAGTTTTATGTTTTATTTTCTCAGCCAAGTTGTTGTAAAATATTAAACAGCCATCCATTCTACATTTTAAATGCCTTTTTGTAGTAAAAGCCTGTATTTTGTGGTGCAGCCAGTTAATTAACCCAAATAAACAGCTGCTTGTAGGTCCATGGAAGCTGGTATTTTAAAATGATTCACAGGTACTTTTCACTCAGCTTATTCCAGTCAGTATCGACTAGATTACTCTACCCGGCACAGAACTTCTTGGCCACTCAGTATCAGCCTATCGGCAAGCAGTACCAAGCCCTGTTGCAACATTTATCAAGCACCCATCCCGTCAAACTGTGTGTGTCGTGAAATCTGATTATAGTAATATAAATTTCAATTCTTTACATAAAAACGGAGAACATGATGGAAATGCCTGAACAGAGGAACTGCAAAAATGTTTACATTCGTAGTAAAAACATTCTGACACTTAGATTTACAGATTAGCAACGTTTTTTAAGTATAGATGTAATAATTTTCATTTACTTACAGTTGCATGTATAGCATAGAGAAAATAATTTATATTTGTGCCGTAGTTTGTAATAGCAGCACAAGCTCTTCTTTCCTGTCCACGCAGTAGTAATGCCATTCCTTTCCAATATGAACTTCCACCCGTCATTTTATTTCTTATAACAAAAGCCTATGTTTTTGCCATGGAACTTATTCAAACCTCATAACCTATTTTTTCACCCATAGTAACTGTAATCCATATTTTTTTTTTAACTTTGGAATTTCCGCCCATATAACAAAATTCTAATTCTTTTCTCCGAACACAGTTTTGTTAAAGTTATCAAACTCTGTTACTCATTTCCTGAGAAATTTTTTTCTATGTGACACAAACATTGTTTTTGACTTAGATGCAAAGCTGCTGTCCCCTTCCTTGCATATCTGTTGCAGTGTATATATGTTCTGCAACATCACTTGCTCTTTTTATAAAACTGTTCACTTGTTTTAAATTTATACTTTCCTGAAATTTATTGGTAATTTAGTAAATTAAAATAATGCACACTAAAGCTTATATATATATTGACCTTGTTTCTAAACCATTTCTCTTTTGCAAATTCTGGTGTTAGCACAATGTTTACTTAGCGCAACAATAAAAAGAAAACTTTACGTGCAAGCAAATGAAAAACAGTGTAAATCGTTCAAAGGACGTCGCAGTACTGGAGTTAATGCTACAGTAGACACCAACACTAGGTGGAGTGAGACAGCTGTGCTACACATTATCTTATTGTCGACTAAGCATAAGTCAGTCTTGGTTATCTTTTACCTCCAAAGCAAGTCGGGCACATTTATATATACCTGCGAAATATGGTTCCTTCCCACTGCTATAACGAATAAAGTTCTCCATTCTGAAAAATAGTCATGAGTTCATGCCAGCTGTCATTCACAATCCTTAATAATGTAAAACATGAAAGGATACATGTACAGACTTTGGATTTTTACGTACTTATTCAACAAAATGAGCTAATTGCAAAAAGTGACAAAATTTTTTTAATTAAATATTTTACAATTTTTTGGGCGCATCTGAGAAACATTTTGCTAGACTCACTGTAGCCGCTGTAACACTGTGAACTAGGCAACAGCGCACAGCTGTGATAGGCTACTGGCATTAGCTAGTGGGAGGAGCGCCGCTGATCGACAGATCTCCAGTGGCCAAGAAGTTTTGTACCTGGTATAAGAAAATCAATAAAGTATATGTTTAACCAGTTAAACGTTTGCGGTTAGCACAGAGTATTACAAAATGATTGCAGGATGCAGGATGTGTTCCTCCCATGTGTTGGATCAAATTACTATCATTTAGATTTTAGGCTGTTCTGATGGACCATTTTTTTCTGAAAAGTACATGGTGCACAGTTTAGGTCCAAAGGCATAGCGCAAAACTGAAACCTTAGGACATCAGGAACTGATAAAGCTATTTTATGATGGTCAGATGGTTTTACCAGCACTTGTCAATGGCCACTCATGTAAGTCAAGAGAGCAAATAAATTTTGCACTTCCTGATAATGGTGAGGTTGTAATGTCAATAAGTGGCAATGACATGCTCTTGGTCATGTAATAAAGCAGGTTGAAATCCATACAGAAACACTAACTTCCTCTTTTAAGAATTTGTTAAACAGAAGCTACTAATGGAATGCAATAAGAATCAAATATAAAATTAATCAGGAGCTGTTCCTTTTTTTCGGGAACTAAAGGGAAATTTCCCACCTGAATAGCTCCTTAAAATTCTTCTGCTGTGGGAGGGTAGGACACATAGTGAGAGAGATGGAGAAAATAACTGATCACACAAGCAGCTAAAAGAGGGGAGGTAGCGAACGAGAAGGGAAGGTGTTCAAGCAAATGTGAGATGGTAATAGGGCAATGGAAAGAAGTGGATTTTATGCTAAGCAGTCAGTTAATCTGTAGTTGGTCAGAATGAGTAATGATGAACAGTGTGACCACGCCTCTTTGTTCCACTGGCTCACTTCCCCCCCTTCCTGGTTTTAAAAGAGAGAGGGAGGGCCAGTGGCGGATTTACCAGCAGGCTGAGTAGGCTGGAGCCTAGCGCGGCAGATTTTAGGGGCGGCAAATTTGGGGCCAGATTTTTTTTTTATGTCTTACAGAAATTAAAAAGATTCATATTTATGTACCTAAATGTTATTAGGTCCACACAAACAATTCAACATGTAATATGTTTTGCCACTTAGATAAATTTTTTTACAATTTGCGTAGTCACGTTTGGTTGCGGCGCGGGAACGAGTGACATGACAGTTCGCTAAGTGTGTCTGGCCGAATTGACTGCAAGAGCGCAGCGCAGCGTGCGCGCCACGGGAGCCGAAGTGGGGTCGTGCTGTTGTAGGCATACGCTGTGTGGTGGCATTGAGTTCGAGAGAGATAGATATAGAGCGGCGGCTGGCGATACAAACGGGCAAGTCCCGTCTCGTATTTACTTTTTCTGGTTGTGTGCTGTAATTTTTCAAAGTGTTTCGTGGATTGTATGAATAATTTCATAGCATAATATCACCGGTGCGTAGAAACTTATAGTAGGTAAGTAATCATAATATATTACAATAAATCATCCGTAACGAATCAGTAAGACGTAATTTAACTTGATAAATAGCTGTTTCGGAAGCTATGCAAAGAAATTTAGATTTTTTTGTTATATCATACTTAAATAAATTTCTTGTACTTATGTTAGGTAATTATTCAATGTCTGAAGTCTGAACAAAGGATGTACGAGAAATAAAACTCCCAATGTAATCTTTTTTATTTCAGTTCTTGGAATCCAAGAAATTGTTAGAATGAGTGATGGGAGAAAGCGACTTAGTGGAGCTGAGTATAAAAAGAAGGCCAAAATGAAAAAAGAAGAACAAGAACAGATTATCCGTAAAACGATAAAAATTGACAGTTTTTTTAAAAGTGGAAGTGGAAGTAGTGTTGAAAGACCAGGAACTTCAACAACATGCACTGACACAATACAATCTGGAAAAGATGAAACGGATTTGAACTCTGCGGCCCAACAACAACAGTCATCTGTTGAACCATCTACTTTTGAAAAAACGGATATTTATGTTTTTGACGTAGAGGCGGTAGAGGAATCATCAATAAGTATAACAATTGAAGATGCGTATCAGAATCAGACGTTAAGTAATGACCAAGTGCAAACAACAGTAAATCTAAACAAAGATCCAGCTTTATGGGAAATCAACGATACCTTAAGGGAGATTATCGCAAGGTACGGCTTCGATCAAAACAAGTCTTGTGACTTCTCTAAAAGTGAAAAAATATATGCTGATCAGCGTCGTTTCTTGCCAGTGAGTATCTTCCAAAGAAAAATGAAAAATAATGAAGTGAATGACCGAAATTGGCTGGTTTATTCTGAAAGTAAAAGATCTGTATATTGCGGGCCCTGTTTGGCATTCGGTCCATTGGAGAATAAGACTCAGTTTGAGAACGAAGGATTTAATGACTGGAAAAATGCAGAACACCGAGTAGCTCAGCATGAAAACTCTGCGCGTCATAAATCTAGTATCCTTAGTTTGAAAGTTAGAAGTGAGATTGATGGCCGACTCGATAATTTACTGCATGTCCAGATTGATGAAGAAATTACTTATTGGAGAAACGTTCTGAAGAGGGTTGTTGCCGTAGTGAAGCGACTGTGTTCAAGAGGCCTCGCTTTCAGAGGAAAAAATGAAAAGTTCGGTGATCCGCATAACGGAAATTATTGTATGATTTTGGAACTGTTAGCTGAATTCGATCCTTTTTTAGCCAGTCATATTGAACGATTTGGGAATCAAGGATCTGGAAGTACCAGTTACTTATCAAAGACCGTTTGCGATGAGTTTATTCTCTTGATGGGTCATAAAGTCTTAAAACACATTGGAGACGAGATAAGAAGGGCGAAATATTTTTCCTTAATCATCGATTCAACACCAGATATAGCACATGTGGACCAACTTACCCTCGTCATTAGATACGTTTTGGAAACAGGCGAACCGTGTGAAAGATTTCTCAAGTTTTTGCCCTCAGTGGGACATAAAGCTGAAGAAATGTTTTCTGCCATTATTTCGGAACTCAAAACACTGGGCATAAATATTGAAGACTGTCGTGGACAATCATATGATAATGCCGCGAACATGTCTGGTGTGTACAATGGCTTACAGGCTCAAATTCAAAGCCAAGCACCTTTTGCTTTTTTCGTTCCTTGCTCTGCCCACTTTAAATGTAGTGGCAACTGCGGCTGCTGGATCTTGCACAGAAGCTTGTCGCTTCTTCATGTTGTTTCAAGAAATCTACGTTTTTTTGTACGTTCGACACAGCGCTGGCAAAAATTAATGACTGAAATCGGGAAAAGGAAAACGCTAAAGAGAGTAAATCTGACACGTTGGTCAGCTAGAGAGGACGTATGTAGAAGTTTGAGAGAAAAATTATTGCACGAAGTCCTTAANGTATGTAGAAGTTTGAGAGATTGTTGTCACGAAGTCCTTAAAACTTTCGAATCAATCAAGGATGATTGTACCGAAAAGCCTGTAACGCAAAATGAAGCAACGGGAATACTTTTGAATTTAGAAAAACTGGAAACGGTGGTAACGGTTGTTGTGCAGAATGTTTTTTTGGAAAGAATAAAAAAAGTGAATGTTCAAATTCAGGCTTCTACCGTAGATTTGATCACTGTTGCCGATCTTTATGAATCTCTTTGCAAGTTTTTTGTAGCTGAACGTGACATTTTTAAGTATTTCAAACATAAGGCAATGGTATTAAGCGTGTCGAAGCAGTATACAAAAGACATGGGAAAAAGACAACCGAAAAGGAAAAAAAATTATGATGAAACACCCGATGAAGAAATGAGAATGACTGCGCGTGATACTTTCAGGGTTAACACATTTCTCGTCCTCATTGACAGACTCGTATCCAAATTAAAAAACGGCAGGAGGTCTACAACAGGTTCAATGAAAAGTTTTCATTTCAGACCGAAACGAGTGAATTGTCATCATCAACCCTTACGGAAAAACCCTTTTCTTGGAAGAAATGTATCCTAATGATTTAGAGACTGACTTAGTTCAAGTATGCATATATTTTCAATGCCACCTTTCTTCTGAAAGAATTTTGGTAAAACCAGATTGTGGATCATTGAAAAGTCTGTCTCCGTTCCTGCGAAAACAGAATTTGCAAAACGTTTATCCAAACTTGTATATAGCAGTTCGCATGGCTCTATGTACACCAGTGACAAATTGTTTGGGTGAGAGAAGCTTTTCTTGCTTAAAACGGGTGAAAAGTTATCTAAGATCTACCTTAAGCCAAGAAAAGCTAAACGCCTTAGCTCTTTTGTGCATCATCAGAACTAATGAACAAGATTTCATACGACGATATAATTGATGATTTTGCCAATAGGAAATAGCGGAAAAAGGTATTGTAAAACTTTCATAACTTAATTAATTTCATTTCGTTGACGTCATCAGCCGGATTGTTACCAGATAATTGAACATATTGTTTTTAAACTGTAAGTAAGCGCAATAAAAATTATTTAATTATGTTTACTGAATGTACATTATAGTGTAAGTAGTATTGTGGCATACCTTACCCCACCTTATTAGTAGTACATGATTGAGCTTTTATTAGCTCAGAAATATACCCAAAAACTATTTATTGTGCAATCTTAACTAAATTGTTGGGTTGTAAAAATAATCTAGAAACTGACACATCAATCCCCTAGTTCACAGTCATACTAATTACGGGGAAAGGTGGTGTAATTAGGAGGATAGTGCACAATTCATAAAGTTACAATTTCATTGACAAAAAATCTTAATTAACATGATTGCTAACTAGGGTATCCAATTGTACAGGTCGGTAGGGGCGGCAAAATTTGAATAGCCAACTGGCGGAAAATGTGTAAATCCGCCACTGGGGAGGGCAGAGGACATAATGCTGGTTGCTAGGCAACCATCCTCCTCCTCCTCCCCAACCAGATAAGAGGAAGAAATAATGTCGCACTGTTGGCCACGCCGAGTATCAGGCTTATACGTATCACCCAAAGACAGCAGAAGTTTACCCCTCGTAGCTAGATGTTTTACATTGGTATCATATAAATTCTCATTTTATTTATTATATGTCTGCATTTTGTTAGCGATTATAATTTTTTATTCAAAAACTATGACTTTTAATAATTAATCATTCCAAACCATGTGCTCTGATTTTCCCATAAGATTCATTTTTCTCGATGCTTTTATACATTATTTGGTGAAAAAGAGGTGTTCCATTAGCTCGTCCAGGGTATGTAATTTTACTCAGAAGAATTATATCTACTGAAATTAATAAATATTGTAATAATAAATCCTCTGATTTCATCATGTTGATTTTATACCTGAAAAAAATTGGAATCGGAATAAAACTGAATTAGAACTGGCAAATCTCTGAATCAGTAGCAGTTCATATCGGAATCAGTATTTACGTGGATCAACACATCCTTAATGTATAATAGAACCATGACTAAAAATAGTTTGTGAGCAAGCCGAAGTTTGTTCATAACTGTTCATGACAAGTACACAGCTATTGTCATATTGCTTCTAACTTTATTCTTCAACTATGTATTGCAACACTTGAACATGATGTCTGGCATGATGGACACCAGTTTGTAATGAGATGAGCCTGTCCTGCATTGTACCTAAGGTTCTGAACTCTCCTGGATACTTAATCTTTTCACTAAGTTGCCCTTAATTTGTGGCCTACTTGTCTGTCTCTGTCCAAGCAAAATGAAATATCTCGCCACTGCATTTAATTCTGAATTTGACATGTATCACTGTTGGTGCAACAAATTTGTTGTAATCAAAACTAGATGTGTTTGAACTGTTTTGATATTTGTGTGCAAAATGCAATTGACAGTATACATTCACCAGCGCACAATATTATTTCACTTGTGTAAACACATAAACTGTTTATGTTGATGCTAAAATGTATTTTAAAATACCTGCACTAGTCATATAATTAGCTTAAGTGTTGCTAGTTTACTGCTACAAGGGTCCGCACTTTTACTACAGTATTGTGTGGCAGTACTTATTCAAAAAGTTATGAAATTCTCTGTAGTAACTATTTATTAAAGAGGTTGTTAATTGTATCTTTGTTTCAGAGTCTGCTGCCAAAACCCAAAATTCCAGCTTTGACTGATACAATGTGGTTTGCAGTGTGTTATCTTAACAATAACTACCCAAATTTTGCAGGCTTGGCTGCTGATGTCAGTAACATGATTTACATTGAAATAGCAGAATTTAAGGAGGTACTTAAAAGGCTGTCATTAGAAACTACAGGTCTGTGTGTGTATACATGTGTGGTTTTAAATTTCTATGTGAATTTCTGTGTATGTCAGCATGTTTATGCATGTATGTGTGTACGGAGATCGCATGCATGTGTGTACGGAGATCATTACTCATAAAACATTATGAACAGTATTGTCATTATTAGAATATGTTAAAATATGTTACATTAAGAAACATTCTTCTCCCACCAAACACTACATCCATTATGACCATTCTCCTATTCTGTTCAATATTCCTTGCTATAAAATGAGACTATTAATAAGTAAAACTAGTAGACCGGGGAAAATATTCAGTCTGCTTCAACTATGTCTACTAAATCTCCAACATCTAGGAACACTGTCTAAAATCTCGGTGGGAAATAAATAAAATTTGAACTGAAGTAGTTCACATAAAATTGACATTGTAAAATAAAAATAAGGCAAGGAAGAGAGAAATTTTTAACTTTTTTCATTAGTGATGGACAGATACAAATAATGATACTGAGGCATCGGTCGATAATCCCAAAATCGGTATCTGTTACAATCAGCCACGGTCTAACCAAATAATTTTATCAGCCTAAATTATTTAATTATTATGGAAATTACCGCAACCTGGTTATCCTGCGGGACATATTTTCACAAACAAAGTATTTTAATTTTTGCAACCAAAAAACTATTTTCTTGATTTTATTTTTATCTTTTTTAAGGTTGCAAGTAAGCTGCTAGGTTACTAAAAATATATAAAAGGACAGGAATTCAAGTACTCACAATGTAGTACAGTAGAGCACCCCTCAACCGGAATCGTCGGGGAAGGGCTATTCCGGTTGAGGGAAAATTCCAGTTATGGGAAATGAGAGTAGGAGGTGTGAAAAATAACACATTTTTAGTCTGAACTCGTGTATATATGGCACATAATTTTAACTTAAGAAATCGATGAGCGTAAATTATTAGTTTTATCCTTAATGTTACAAAACCATTAAAAAAAACATTATGTACTGTTTATGAAATGTGAGTCATAAAACTCCCGGGGGCGCTGTGTTAATGGCCTTCATTCTCAACCTTCTAGGGGGGGATTCTTATCCCTTCGCATGTGTGTCTTCCTGAGTAAGCGAGATCTGGATATCACGTTACTGTTTGTGTTGTGTGTATCTGATAAAACTTCCCGAAGTATAGTCAATTCCATTGACAGTCTTTCCCTTACTGCATGGCACGTCGGCACATCATACATTTACAAGAGCAGGGCTGACGTATTATAGACCAAGTTCACAAAGTACCGTATTTTCGCGTGTATAGGCCGCACATTTTTACAAAAAAAAATGACAAAAAGTGGGGTGCGGGTTATTTACGAGATATTGGCATCAAAAAAATTTTTCCCCCTAAACCATATTCAGAAATTTGTCAATGAACAATACGCTCTAATGTTTTAACTTAGTTTCTAAGGAAGTAAAAAAAAATAATAATAGCTCATTACATGTGTTTAAACACGTATGGGTCGCAGCATACTTCAGCCTGCCTGTCCTAGACTGTTCTGCTTTCTATCGCCTCTAGCGGCCATTCAGCTTGCGCACTTCTTTTCTCGTTTTTCTTTCACCCTCTCGCTTGGCGTCCTTCATTTCCACCACTACCATCCCCTTCTCAGCCACAACAGTCACCATCCAGCACCAAGCAAGCTTGCTCGGACCCGTTCTTCTCTTTCTCCCTCCTTCCTCCTCTTTTTTTGTTTGTCTCTCTCTCTCTCTCTCTCTCTCTCTCTCTCTCTCTCTCTGGTTGAATGAGCCAGCCAGCAGTAGCTCTGTGTGTGTGTGTGTGTGTGTGAGAGAGACGCAGCACACACACATGCACCATACCATTGCCTGCTCTGCAACAGCAGGCTGAGCTGGCAGGCTACCCACGGCGCACATGTCCCGCAATTTAAACGCAGTGTTGAGGCGTTTTGACATAAATACAAAAGATTTATTTATGCGGAATATTGCGCTGTCGCTACTTTTCAGCAGGTGGAGGCCAGGCGGTGTGGTAACAATAACATTCAACAGCAAATTTATTAGTCTGACGTTGCCATGGTTTGCTGTTGCCACACTAGCACGATGAGGCCCAGCAATATTTACGGTAATACAATAATTCAGTGCGGCCTCTACTTCACATCAAAAACTTCTGGTGCTGTCTATACACGCCAAAATACAGTAGATGTATACTAACACGTTAGAACATTAAATTCTGAAAGTCGCACCACCAAAACCAACCGCATGTGTCGCACATTGCTATTAGTCACTGTCACTTGTGTCATTATGCAGCATAGCTGTAGCTGTGCCACTTGGGCCGGCTGTCTTCATCGTGCTAGTCTGGTTTGAGCAACGAAAGACCTCTTGCAAGCGCGGGAAAGTTATCGCACAATTTTGCGATGTTTGAATTTTTTTTGGAAAATTAGTTCCGGATAAGGGAAGTTCCGTTCGAGGGAATTCCGGTTAAGGGGTGCTCTACTGTACCTGTAGACGAGCACACACACTCAAAGAAGAACTACACATTTTCCACGCAATCGCGATGTTTTTCTTGCTAGACCAGCCTCATCAGGTGGCGAGTTGTAGGACACTGCAGTAAGGTAGAAGGACGCTGTTGGTAGTAAACCTAGCGGCCAGGTGGCAAACTAGGGAAGGGCGTGGGAAAATTAAAAATTTGAAAATTTGCCAGTATAGATGATGAGTGTGGTTTGGAGCTGTGATTATCTTATGTTGAGGCCTGGTGGCTGCCTGGATTTTGTTATAAATTGGTGAGCTAATTCTTAGCGTCTGAGTTCTGAACTATTACTTGAAGGTGGTAGAGCTCTCGCAACTCTGATACTGTAGCAGGAATAATCATTATTGTTTGATACTGCATATGCTGCAACTTGTTTGTCTTGTAGGTTATTGATGTGACCAGCTATAGCTTGTTTGGTTTCTGCTCTGTGGCAGTTTATTCTCTGCCTGAGTGTGTTGGTGGTGAGGCCTATGTATTCTGCATTACAGTGTTGGCACTGTAGCTGATAAATCAGATTTTTCTATTGCACAATTGTAGTTGTCTTGGATGGGGTAAGCGTGGCTGGTGAGTCTGCTATTGAAAGAAGTTGAAAGTTGATGGACGTCACAGGAGCCACAGCATGAGCTATTACAGGGGTGGGATCCTCTGGGGGCGATAGTCTGGTTGGCATTTGTGGTAGTCTGCAGCTTTGGACGTACCAGTTTGTTGCAGAGGTTAGGTGGCCTTTTGAAGACCAATCTGGGTGGTGTAGAGAGCAGGTCTTGTATTTGTGGTGAGGAAGCCAGAATTTTTTACCCAGAGTGGCGAATGGTTCAGAGTTTACATAAGTCTTCATGATATGGGACCACCAGGGGTATACCTTAGTTTGTGTTCTGGTATTTGAGATGGCTTGCTGAATCCGTTTGTGGATGAGGAGTCTTGGGTAGCCCCTGTCTACGAATGCTTTTTCTATTTGTTCACACTGTTTGTTGAGATCACTGTTGGTGGAGCAGATACATTTGGCTCTTGTGGCAAGACTGTAGGGTAGAGATTTTTTGTCATTGTATAGGTGGTAGCTGTCGAAATGTAAGTACTGGAGATTGATTTAACTTCTTTGTTTTGCAGACCTCCAGTTTAAATTGAATTTACTTCATAGTTAACATCACACAGATATTATACATTACACTTATAACAGCAAATACCGTTACATTTAGTTCACAATATCTTGCAAATATTTGGGTTGTTTAATACCCTTACTTCGTTTCAAGGCTGGTAACAAGTCATCTTTCATTTCCCCACAAACATTATTAGGTGCAGAACCAGAGTCAATCATGGTAGTAATACTTTTGCTATTTTCTTGCAACTCTGAACTACTTCATGAAGGCTCATTGTTAAAGGAACTATTAGGCACTGCCCTTAGGTGTTTCCTGTTTTGCCTATCAATTGTGCCATCAAGCGTTCCCAGTAAGTATGAACGAGGAGCATCAAACTTACTGAAAACTGATACAGGGGTCCTCATATTGCCTTGTTAAACTATAACTGACTTATTTGAACTTAGTTCAGGTAGAGCTTCTGCACTCCTATCATAGTAGTATTTCTTACTATCCTGACGAGCTCGAAGCCTGGTAGGTACATTGACATGAACATGGGGTTTGAGTTGATCAGAGCGAGTGGGAATTTTGGATTTTAAACGGCGGTGCAAATGCATTTATGTTGGGGACAGCCCAATTCCAGCAATAGAAGTATTCCTGTAGTCAACGAGTGCCAGAGACAACAGAATTTTACACTCAATCACTTTACACAACATAAGCTTTGCAATATCTACTGCTTTTTCAGCTAAGCCATCAGCCTGAGGAAAATGTGGACTAGTAGTTTGAAATCTGTTTAAACTCGTAACTACTAAAAGGTACATTGTCTGAGACTACTAAATCTGGACTGCTAAAAATATGAAACATTTCTTTAAACTTTTTTATGCTCCACTTGATGATTTAGGCCCAAGCAACTTTAGTTCCAACCACTTAGAAAAGTAGTCAATGATAACAAGGAAGTTTTTTCCTGCAAATTTTAAAATATGTGTTCTTAAATGAGCGCAAGGCCTATCAGGAACACGATGAGGAACAAAAAATTTTTGGTCCTTGCTTTCGTTTTTGTCCTAGGTGAAAGTGAAGGTATTGTAGATGTCTAATGAATCCTCTCCAATAACATTCAGGAGAATGGCACTCTTCTGCAATTTGCTCTTGAGATTTCATATCAGATGCTTTAAGGTAAATATCAAATGTCTGGCTAAATTTTTTCTAGTTCCCACTTAAGTTGCGCTGGAGCGATAGTTTAGCCAGCACGTAGAATGCATTCGCCATATTGTCCCTTGGAAAATTTCCAACTGTCTCTTATTCAGCCGTACGAACGCTGAGCACTTCCAAGCAAACCTGCAAAATTAACATTTATTTGTCTCCTTCCTTCATGTAAATGGTTCATATTGTACCAATTCACAGTCGTATATTTTGTTTCCCTAGCAGGATGAAATTAAGTTGTTCTAAAAAAAACTGTGCAATTGTAATTATGTAATTTTTATTTTCATTTTTGTACAAAAATTTTATTCAAAATACTAGAATATCGTTGTTACATTTCAATACAATCAGATGTGCAGAAATTATTTGGAAATAGTAAGCCAAAATTCCTTTTACCAATTTTATTCTTCCATTCGTCTTCTCATAAAAAAAAATAGACTATTATCAGTTGATTCTTCTAAAAAATGAAATTCAATAATTATTACTAGTTTTTATTCTCTTGTTGCAGCAATTATATCATTTCTTATCCTTTTTATCATTACATTAAAAAATCACGTTTGCTATTCAAATTACATTTCATATTTATTTTTAATATTAATACATACGTCTATCATTGATGGTGTTGGTAATGTAGTTCTGCTAGAAAAAATTGTTCAATTTTACTTAGGCATTGCTTATGTTGTTACCTGTCCTCCGATTGGCTGTCATCTGACCACACCACATCTCTCCACCAATCTGCGATGGCGAGATGAGACAACTAGGATAATTCTCTTTCTTGCTTTTGTTTAATAAATATTGAATACTTTTTACCCTCTAGGAAATAATGAATACTAACAATCAAAATTATAATACTGAATATCATTTAGAAACAAATTAAATATACTTACACATGATCTCTATGTCAATAAACTATTAAATTAACCAAATATTTTACTCTGTTTTGTTTAACTCGTATAATAAAGCGTAATTCGGAAATGATATTAAATTAAGTGACAACATAAGCAGGTATTCCGGAATCATATCTAATTAAAAAATCTCTGACCAACTGTAAACATAACCCCTCCAAAACTGCAATGTTACATAACCACCCCTCGGATTGGAATACATTTTTATAAATTTGTTACAAACCAAAATAAACCTAAGTGTTGATTCCCTATTATTGCTGCAATATGCTTTTTACATTTAAATTCAAAATTTACTATCATTACATTTCCATGTTACAATCTTACAATAGTTAATTAATATAAACATTCAGATATCATTTTTTTCTTTTTAATATTCCTTAATTATCATATAAGTATTTACAGGAAAACTGTTACAATACCTTGTATTGTTATTTTATCTATACTATTACATTGATATAATTACAATAATATTAATACACTATTAACACAAAAACTATCTCTTTATAACCTATTAATTCTACATTACCTTTTTGTATCTTCTTGTACATTAACTCTTTGTCTTCTTTTACATACCATTTACACAATTAAATTTACGTTAATACAATTACAATACCCTAATTTTTTTTCCTTTGTTCATTATAAAAAAAAACAATTATAATCACCTCTATACATAGCACTCTACCCAGCAATATAAATATTATCTTGTATCATGAAATTTTATCTTTTGTTATTATTATTATACCATCTATGGCCTTATTAGGGTCTCATATATTTTATGAATTTACAGGTTATTTAGTCCATATTTTACATATCCATGGACACATTTACCTACCTTTTGTAGCATATCATCTTTTATTATGAACTGTTCCACAGCAGTGGTGAACAATGGTGTGGAGATGAATCTGCAAAAGAGTTTTTTTATGTATGGATGAAAATTATAAACTATCTTTTGTCACAAGACCAGTTTCCACTCTTTCATTTTGGCTTTCAGCTTTTACTGATACCATAGGGGAGCAGATTAATATATAACGAAATAAAGGTATACACAACATTAACAATACAGTATGATGGCTGTTATATATGCACCTGAGTGATTAACAATATGCTTGTTCATTTTGTTGCACACCTGACTGGGCTTGGTATCCACTGTGTAGTTAAAATAAGAGTAACCAATGTAAGATGTTCCTGGCAGCACTCGAGGGAGTTAACAAAATAAAGTGTGTGGTATGTTCAGCCAGTGTGGTGCAGCGGACATTGGCAAACATGGCCCGAGCCATTTGGTGATAGACTTGACTCAGTACTAACCCAAAATCAGTGTTGTTAGGATCACTTTCTATGCCACCTCGCTGAAGAGATATATGCCAAGAACATCCACACACTGATAAGTACATGGTTTACTTTTATTGGCCAAACACATACATGATACACTGGTTCACACTGGAGATATGTGCATGTGTGTGTGCATGCAGGCGTGCACATTTGTATGTATTATTGCCACTGGCTCGGTTGCTTTAAATTGCAAATGCCAGAGTCAGCAAGGTCTGTATGCCTATGCCTGGACCGCCCACAAGAATCACTTGGTGGTCAGCAAATAAAGTAATTTTTTATGTCCACCATATGACAGATACTTCAAGGGGCAAGGATAAAAGGTTGTGGTTGGAAATTACAATGAACATAAACTACATAGTTGATTAACACAAAAGATTTTAACTCCCTACAGGAATGGGTTTCTTGAGGTTCTTTGAATATGCTTCCAAACATTACACAAATACATGAAAACAGAATACAATCACACACACACTACAAATTTGTATAAGTATATGCAAAAATGAAAACAGTAAACCATTTTAAGAAGTTTCCTGTTAAGAAGTTTTCCTGCTTGATAAGTTTACATAATTATAAACCTGGTTTATTAACACAAAAGTAATTAGAATCTTTTAAGAATGTGTCCTGGTTAATAAGCCTAAACTGTTCAGTCCCTTGAGAAACTTTGTAATTTAATTTTAGTGTATTTAATTTATTCTGATAACTGATGTCCCTAATTTCAACTTAACAATATTGACACTGACTCTGAGGGGTTGGAGATGATGACCTTCTGTCATGTCACGTCACACATTCATCTAAGTTCAAGAGTTGGGACTATTCATGTTGCTGGTGCTACGGCCACTGATCAGGTCAGCCCAACCTTTATATTGGTATCTCCCTACAACTGATGCTGCTTCTTGCACTGCCCACTTGACCACCTAGAGCTTTATTTAGCAAATTAACTGTATTACATAGAATTCAAAAATGAATTATATATGCAGAAAAAATTTTAAAACCCCAGCTGCCATCAGCCATAGTCTTAAAGCTGTTTGCTTTTATAAAAACTGAAAGAAAAATTTTATTAATTTTATTTTAATAAAAGTCATAAAATCAATTTTCATGAAAACTTTATGGTCGAGAGAAAAACTTTTGCAAATATGCCAAAATATATTTTTAAAAAATAACAACTACAACTGATCGTTGATACCCAATTTACATATTGAAAAGGATAGCTGTTGCCCTTTCTAATACTCTGTTGCCATGTTTCAGATCAATGAGTAGACAAAGCATGATTTTTAACATAGTTGTTTAAACCGATTTTAGTGCAGCCAAACATTTTCATGTATGATAGCTATTGCTATACAATGCGCAAATCCCTTGAATGATATCCAAGGGTTACGTATAGTTTTATGGTAGACAGTGTGTGTAAAGCTCTTTGAACATTTTACACTCCCAATCAAGAAGTCAATCTTTGTACACTGNTCTGTTGCCATGTTTCAGATCAATGAGTAGACAAAGCATGATTTTTAACATAGTTGTTTAAACCGATTTTAGTGCAGCCAAACATTTTCATGTATGATAGCTATTGCTATACAATGCGCAAATCCCTTGAATGATATCCAAGGGTTACGTATAGTTTTATGGTAGACAGTGTGTGTAAGGCTCTTTGAACATTTTACACTCCCAATCAAGAAGTCAATCTTTGTACACTATTATGTTGCATTTTCTGTGTTCGTAGCTGATAGATTTGTCACCTGCAACCAGCCAACCCAGTAGTGTCGACTGGAATGATCGTCTCACACCTTTCGAGAAGCTGATGCTGCTGAAGGCACTGAAGGAAGAAAAGGTTAAGTCGCATTTCCTGCTGCTAACTTGCAAGTTTTTATATGGGATATTTAAAGCATTTGTATTTTCATTCTGTTGAAAGCAGGCATAAATACATTTAGTGCACTATTTTATCTCTGTTTTGAAAGAGGACATTAGTCAGAGCAACAGCCTTTGTGCCATTCAGTACATCTGTCAAATGAATAGTATACTCACTAAAGCGACATAGATGATATTCTTTCCTGGAGTTTAACACGAAATAACTTGATTGCAAGATAACAGCACTGGTCACTGTGCTATTGGAGTGCTTACCTGTCAGACACAGAAATCTTACTATACTGCTGCATTTTCAGGTTGATACATACAACTTTTCAATACTCACATATTAACTGTTACAAATTACCTGTTAGCAATTAATAGTTGTATTGTTGTTTTTCTTCTTTCTGGCCAGCTCAGTTAAATTTGTGTGACATGTTGTACTTAATGATCATAGTTAGATGCCAGTTATTTTACTGTATATCCTTCTGCAAATCCAATATTTTCTGTTTCTGTAATTAAAATAATAAATTTTAGTAAAATATATAGTTTATTACTTAAATACTGAATAATTTTCAGTTACTCTTTTTGTAAAACTATAATTTTGCCATGCACAAAGTGCACACAAGGCATATTACAAAGATGTTTATCTTATTCTTGTCATGGCCTGGTTACTATGAAATGAGTAGGTATTTCTTGGATGTCTTACACTCATTATGTCATGAGCTCAATCCCAATGCTTGGATGCGCACTTGACTGCGCGTATGCACGTATGCATATGTGTGTGCGTGCACCCCCTCCCCTAGCTGTGTCCAGGACACACTTGGCTCTAGGAATGGTAAATTGTCAATGGGAATTCTGAGGTGTAGGAAAGAGATGTTTCACTCGACTGGTGCCAGCCATCACCAGCTGGCGGTGATGTGAGTGTTGTGAAACTGGATCTCGTGGCCATGTGGCCTTCTGCCTGGATGTACTGCTGCTCCCTTGTTGTAGTAAAATATAATGTCCTGGAATAAAGGGGTTTTAAAGGCTCCAGTCACACCAGAAAGCATACCGTACCTGATTATTGCAGGCCCATTTAAGGCTGACCTGCATGCCTGATATGACTGACTTGCAAAATTAAAGTTTAAATTAAGGTCACATTTAAGGTTGGTGAGTTGATGGGGTTCCATGCCCCTACATGCCCGAAGACAGTACTTGAAATAATAAATGTGATATGCCAACACACGTATATTTCTCTTTTACTTTACACATTTTATTCACGCGAACACACAGAAACACAAAGTACCCTGCTCCAGGGCCTAAGAAAATCTGGTAAGCTGCGCTGCATAAACGTGGGCACGTGGCAGCATGTGAACGTGAAATTACTACATGGAAATTAAGCCTCCCCGAATAATGCTATTCTTGACAGAGGCGAGACAGCTTCTCCGGGCATTAAATCAAAAGGTTCCGAAACTTTAAAACTAGTAGTTACATAATAAGTGATAAAAATGGTGCTGGTGCCTGGAGCAGCTTGATGCTGTGTCTGCCTCATATGAACAAAATCTCTGGCTGGCGAGCTAAGGCACATAGCAGGCTGAGGTCATGCCAGCCGCACCCCTATACTACTCAAACCTGCAAATGAAATAAAACAAACACTAGCAATCCACATATTAACACTTTAAAAATCAAAATGGATGCATTGCACTTTCATTAATTAACATTTAAAAGAAATTTTAAAATTGTGGCATAATATTGATTTGCACAAACACTATCAAAACATATTAACTTGCACTGAAAAAGACATGAAACAACTGGTATTGATATTTGCCGTGCTTTTGAAAGGAACATTTTTCATTCTTGTGCCTTAGTTGGCACACAAAATTCTTATACCTACTCCATGGGTGTGTGCAACCCACCAGAGGGGTATATGGTACTATGACCACTGCTTTACTACTTGCATTGGGTGACACTGCACTACACTTTTGTGCATGCAGTCTCACTGAAACATTCGGTGACTACATTGATGTGTTGGTGTGTGTAGCTGTAGTGTGGTACGCCAGACAGCCTAAAGAGGTGTGGGCTTGACCTGCGTCAGTTCAATACAGTTCAATAAATATGTCTACTTCTACTCCTGTAGCAAGTTAGCCAAGTAAAAATTTTGTGATGTTACATTTTGTCTGTCCTGATTGTAATGTCTAGTTGTTATTAGTCTCATGGAGCATTGGTTGATGTGTACTCAACATGTGTGAGAATTGTGGTGTATATTGAAATATAAACAGCCACGGATTGAGAACTTCACAGTAAATCAGGGGAAGAATTTTGGGGCATGGTAGGTAATTCGAGAGTTCATGCTGTTTTAATGCTAGTAAAATTAGTAAAACTGTAAATAATAGTAAAAAAGTAGAACACAGAGACAGTAAATGATCCGCGCAATGCTACCTGTTCCCAGTAGGGCAACATCCCTCAAAAGACGGATATAATTTTAAATTTTATTTTGCAAGTTGTTTTATGTGACGTCAATGTTTTCTTGTACTGGTTTTCACACAAATTAATAATATTTAATATTTCAGATGATGGTTTTCCCCACCTAATCAAGTCTATTTGGTTTGTTGAGGGGAAAGGTATTGAGTATTGTGTTTCCTCCAGGTTTTTGTAGGTATAAACTTGACATTTTTCTTTTTTTAAATAGTTCTCTACACAGGAAAATATATTTTAACTTATGAATACAATGTGGTTAAGTACACCTTGACTACTTTTATGCCTCATACAGGTGCGAAAGAAGTATCATTTCATACAAACTTGATAAAATATATTTGAATAAAATAACTTAAAAAAATGGTGTAGCTCTATTTTCCTGCATTTTGCTTAATTTGTTCACACTAGGTTTGGCTGAGAGTTGCAAATCTGAGGTAACCAAATAGAAACACACAGAGTGAGGAGACAGACATGCACACACATATGTAGGCCTATATGCATGTGTATGTTTGTATATAAACACACACAGAATCTATACTGTGCCTTAGATCTTAATGGAAATATTTCATTCAAAAAGATACTGTAACTTACATCAATGAACTGTCACACAAAGCTTGGCTAGGGCTACACTGTTTAGTATTAGTTTTGTGTAAGTTGTATATTACTTATAGAAATAAAAATAATAAAAGGAAAAAAAGGCACATTTTTTAATTTATACTGTAATGGACATGTCATGTAGATTATAGAGCAATTACATGTAACAAAATTAATTATCATTTATGTGAATAATTTTATTTCACTAATTTAATTAGCTGTATTCTAGCGTAAATATTTGTTTAACAGGAGTGATGTATAAATTTTTCAAATTCTTTTTGCTGAATTTTTACAGCTTACCTTTGCCATTACAAAATATGTGAAGCTGAAACTGGGAGAGATTTTCATTGAATGCCCACCTACATCTCTGCAAAGTCTGTAAGTAACATACATATTAATCACCTATAATTTCAGTGATGATTGATTTTTACTATTACACTATGTTACTTACAGAAAAATGAAATTATAACTAACATTTTGTTCCTGCAACTATACTATATTTAGTTGAAAGCAGGCTAGTAATTAATAATGTGGGCTGGGTAGACTTGTCATTCCTGGCCATCTCAAGGAATTAATGTGCAATGAGGTGTGGTATAGAAGCTGTTTAGTTATGGCCTGTGGGGAGCACCTTAAGAAATTAACTATATTAGTTATGTTTTGAAGAATGGATGATTCTCATTTTCAATCCTGCACGAAAGAAATTTAAATTTAGTTGAAGAAAACAAAGTTGATATTATGGGTTAATAGATCCTAAATAATTTTTTCTTATATCAAAGTGACCTTTTTTTGTTTGTAAAAACTACCTCAATTTTTACCTGCAATAATTCTTTAAGTGCTAAAGTCTCTTGGAAAAAAAATGTGAACTTTTGCTACAGGATATGCAAATCATTTTTCTGTGAGATTAGTAAATCACGAAGCTAACTGAAAAAGGTTTATGCTGAAATTCTCAATTCACAAGTCTCCCAATACATCAACAATCAAGGATATTAACAAATTAGAGAATCAACTTTGATGCTGCCATGTACTCATCTGTTGTACTTCATGCCAAACC
>NQII01013807.1:0-19371 GCA_002778355.1 Clitarchus hookeri | reverse complement strand
AAAAAAAAAAATGATGGGCAATACTATAGAAGCTACTTCTGTAGTATTCACTATAAGCAATACTTCTATAGTATTTCTTTCAAAGGAGAAGATGTGCTTCTTCCCAGAATTCCACTTATTAAATCAGAAATTCTCTTTCGCTTTAAAAGAACACAGTTTCCAGTCAGATTGGCATTTGCAATGACAATAAATAAAGCTCAAGGGCAGTCATTGCAAATGTGCGGAATAGATTTAGAAACAGAACGTATTTCGCACGGCCAATTGTATGTGTCGTTTTCTAGAGTAGGAAAACCACACAACTTATTCATACGCGCGGAAGATGGTAAAACTAAAAACATTGTATACGAACAAGTACTTCAATAACAAAGATTTTGAAAATACATGTACTTCTTTCAATTAATTTCACAGAAATGAATAGAACCAAAATCTTTTATGCCACAGCAACGCGTGGCAGGGTTAGCTAGTAGACTATAGAATTCAATGTCTACCAGTATTCCTGTGCTTAATGCTATGGAATTTTTTTTTATCTGGTGACTTTCTAGTAATGTGAGTAACATTTTCCCAGTGTGTGTTACATTTTCCAAATGCAATTTTCGTCGGGATGCATAACCACGCTACTTATTTAAATAATTCTCTTCCTGGAACGAATCCAGCTTTGCACATGGTTATATTTCCTCTCCTTCGCTCGCAGGCGGTGGAATACATGATTCGCGGCCAGTTCCTGGATAGGGAAATGGATAGCGGCTTGCAGAAGTGGATTGGGAGAAGCTCCGTGTTTATAGAGAGCGCACATTAGATGAAAGAAACTGGTACGTCTGGAATATTGAAAAGTCTGGTATACGAAATGAAACCTTGGGCTGAATTCTAAAAATTCCACGTTCTCTTACGTAATCTCGGGGAAATACGACGTCTGTGCGCTGCTACCCGCTCAGTAGCTTGTACAGGAACAACTGACAAGAAGCGGAGACCAACATTTTATGATATATTCTATTCGTGGTTTCTTCGCAATTTTTTGATTGAAACCTTTGAAAAATTACCCCGTGTAGGCCTATGACGTGATTAGTTCTCTCCTGTATATCCCGTGTATCACAAGCGTTTTTTACACGCGTCAACAAAAAAGTACTTTATTTTTTGTTATATGGGTGGTTCTTCAAAATATGGTTAACTTATCGCCTAATATTGTCAAAGGTGTTTTTAGATGGTTATCAGTATTGTTTTAATTTTATACTGTGGGTATAATATCTACTTTGTTGCATCTAAAAGGACCAGTCACTTTACTAAGTATTATAAGAGAAATTCAAATTATTTTAAAATCAATGTTCTAGGGACTGACGAGACATGAGAGGGACTGACGCCAAAGACGGTTTGTGTATTTAATCACATTTTTATTGCAAAATTAACTTTAACAAAATCAAATAACTTACATATAATTACTAATAATTGTAACAAACAGTCAAAATATAAGTTATTGTGTATGGTTAGTAGTATTGTCTTTCTACAATCTTAAATTTAGTATCATAGTCTCGTTTTAGTCTCAAAAATATTAGGTAGACACTCAGTTTTTTGATGAATAGTTACCTTAACAAGCTATTTTTTTAGTTACCTTAGCAAGATAATTTTTCTTAGCAGTTAAACTGTACTTTGAGTTTAGTACATACAAACTAATAGTCTTTACTAAAAATTTAAAAAATCACGCTATTTAAGTCACAGAATGTGAAGGTTTTAGTTCCTTCTGACACACAGGATACTAAACCAAAGTACATGGTTCAGGCCGACCAGTTGTTCTCGTTCTGTCATCGAAGTCCAACGGTAACCATAACGGTGTTCGCTGATCCTTGACCTAGCCTTTCTGTGGCAATATCAAAACATACGAAAAAAATTTTAAATATTAAAAAAATTTAGTGAAGCCAAAAGACTTTGGTTTAAGATTTTTTTTTTTTTATGCCATCCCAAAGCGAATACTCCATACAGAATTCTCTTCGTGAAATTGCTCCAACTGCATCATTAAAATAAACGTTTTGCGAAAATTTCTATTTGCCGTTTCCCACACTCTATCATTCTTTTTGGATGTCTAACACCTTGACTTCAGGAAGTAATTTATTGTTCATTGACATTATGTCGTTTAGTCTTGGCTCTTTCCTTCTTCATATGAGAATCATTACATGTTATCACTACGACTTACTGTGCACTGGAAAAACCCTGAGGTACACAGCAAGTGTGCTTTGCATAAACATATATTGAAAGTAAAAATTATATTAATTAAAAATAACACAAATAACTTTTTTAAATTATTAAAAAACTTTTAAATTTTTAATTTTTTTAATAGAGGTGTAAATAAATAAAAATCAGTTATTTTCCTTTGGTCCCTCATACGAACCCACTTCTATACAAAAACAATATATGAGAATGGATCAATAATACCAGTTTTACACTTGGTAGGCCTATAGCTAATTTCAGTTATCTACTAGGCTATTTGCCTCAGAATATTGTTGTAAAATGAACTGTATAGCATCCATTAAGCATATTTCGTGCCCATGAGAACTTAACAATATACATATCACTGTCCCTTTAGGTTAATAGCTAAATGGTGTCGAAGCCTGGAGTGAAATGAAAGTGAATAAAAGAGGATGGAATGCATGTCACTAACAATGAAACGTAAGTAAATAATTGTAATTTTTGCGAATGAATATTCCCTCCAACAAAATTGTTTTTAGTTTTCACCAATTTTATAACTGCGTATATTTAATCTCTGTTTTTTTACCAACGAGCCATTATACTTTTGAATCTACCTCTTAAATTTTAATGACACTCATATCGGGGTAAATAAAATCCATATACTGTAGACCACACATTATAAATAAATGTATGTGTTAATGCATGCTTCCACAAAAAAAAATAAAGAAAAACCCTGCAACAGTATTTTGGGATTTCTCTCCTTTAGATATTATAGAAGCAGGTGAGTAACGCGCCAGTTTCGAAATATACTATTCACTGAGGTCTTGTAAGACATCTTACTGGGCATTGTGTGTGACGTGTGGTTTATGCAGATGGCACTCCAACGTATTGATAATAATAATAGCGTGTGGGGAGTGCACCCAGGGCAAGACAACACCCTCCGAGTGACGGTCTTTCCAGCTGGGACCCGTAGGTGACTGTCATCCCCGGGCATGACAGAAATGAAACCCTAGAATGGAGCGGCGCTGGAATGCAAGGGCGGGGGGAAACGGGAGTACCCCGAGAAAACCCATCGGTAAGCGGCATCGTGCAGCACGTTTCCCGCATGCGAGGATCCGGGAGTGAACCCGCCGGGGATGGAACCCGGATCGCCGTGGTGGGAGGCGAGCGCCCTGGACACTACGCCACCGCTGCCCCCAAACGTATTTAAGTATGATATAGCTGCGTAATTCTCACACAAGTGAGAAGGAAGTGCGTGGCCAGTTGCCTGGAGTTCAGGCGTTTCTAATCGAAACATTTACAACCACTCCGTATGTGCGAATTTGTCTGCAACGCTGCTGAAAGGGCTTCACTCTAATCATTACAAATCTACTGATAATTCCAATTGCCGGTACTCACTGACTAAACAGTGGTTGCTGCTGATTCCTAGTGAATTTGCAATGGTCCGGCAGTAAAGCCTCAGAGCACCCCACGTGTTCGCCCGTGGGCAACATCTCATCACCTTAAAGATTCAGTCAAATAATTCTACCGATTGAAATCACTTATTCAGGTTTAGAATGAATCCAGTTCAAAACGCTTGTCATCGAGGATATAACAAAGATATTTTTCGCTCATCACCCTAAGATATATTATAGTACATATTACACATACGGATGTGGTGTATATGTGCGCAATGAAGTTCAAAACCAACTCGTCGAAAACCTCTTATTCGTACGCTGGAAAATGTTTCTTTTTGTGTATAAAGCTAATTTGGTTTGGCACAACCATATTAATTGTTTGCATAACGGAAGTTAAATATTTTGTTGCTGAAACAAAATTATTTTTTGTTCGCATCCGGTTGTTTCAAAAAGTGTTAGATTTGTTTGATGCAACTAAATATTTGTATGACTCTACGTGTATTATGTTTTCTGTTATAATAAAAAAAATGTGAAAGGACGACCAAGATTCAAACCTGGAATACTTGCGCCTGTATGTTAAGCCGTTGCAAACTAAACCACGGTGACTGTCATGCAAGAAGTTAAATGTTTGGTTACTTGTAGTAGTTAACTCATGCAACAATTTACGTCAAATATTTTAAATTATTTATATTTACAATTTTTTTTCTGTTTAAATTGTTTTATTGTAAATGTTTATAAAATTTTAAATCATAAATGAATATAGTTTTGCTATCCAAATTGTAACAGAGGCAAGGAACCCTCGATCTGCAAATTCAAACAAAGGCAATCAAATGTCCCCATTTCCCTACAGCAAAACTAATAAACGCCAGTGTTGGACCAAGATGATTTAGGTGCCGCAACTAGTTCTTCTGTGCTATGCATATCAGTTTATTCAAGCTAGCGAAATTATTATTTAACCCAAAATAAATCTTAATTTGACTTAATTATGATATTATGTATTATGTTTATGACAACCAAACCGTTCACTTGAACGTACTTGTAAAATAGTTGTTTGTATTAAATACAAGTAGANTGTTTATGACAACCAAACCGTTCACTTGAACGTACTTGTAAAATAGTTGTTTGTATTAAATACAAGTAGATGATTTCCGTACAACCAAATAAATTTTCAACTCAACAAATTAATTGTAAAGTATTTATTTGGTTTAAGAGAACGAATGAAGATGTTTGGAGCAAAAGCAGGTTAGTTGATTGAAAAAAAGTGTTATTTGATGTAAACAAATACTTTTCGAACAAATTTGTTTGATAACTGAAATAAAATATTGCTGTCAGTGTAACGTATAACTACTGACGAACATGAGCTTAAGTCCTACCTTCTGTCCGAAGCGCAATAATGCACGGAACGTATAAAAGGAAATGTAAATTGAGTCAATTCCCTTGCGACACATTTCCACCTTACCCGCTTTAAGTGCACAGGGAAAAACCAACATATTTGAGAATTTATTACCTCCTGGCTGAAATGAGGGAAACGTGCCGTATATTTTGCTACATTTATTGCTGTGATGAAATTACTTCTCTTTCGGGATTCATGGCGCTCACAAATAGACCCACGCATATTTCACGAGATGAATACAAAGTTTCTGAAAATGTTACGGAGTAAAATGAAAAAAATTGCAATTCTCGTCGGTGTTAGGAGTTTAAAAAATTTAGGAGAACGCCTCACTTCAATTACGAGGTACATTGAGCAACATGCTCTATGTATGAAAGTACCGTCGAATGCCTGACTTCAGGTAGCTGTTCCATTATAACGGAAAGTACCTAAGCATGATTTTAATTAAAATTTTGTTTTGTTTCTAAATAATATCATCCGGTATAGTCCATTCACGGTTACTTCCAAGTTTTCTGAAGCCCTGCTAAAATTCTACTTTCATTATATTTCTCCACCTGTTGCAAACAAAGCTTAACTAAGTCTGTAGAATTACAACAAAGGGACAACGCACCGCATTCGTGCGCACTCAGTTCTATATAATTTGGCACGAGAAGTATTTGTTACTAGGCATTTCCAATACAACTTATATCTCCCCGTTTATCAATGAAATAATATAATCTGCAGATAAAATACAGGTAAAATATCAATTGAACCAAAAATATTGTACCTTTAATTCTACAAAGTATAAAAAGCTTGTGACGTAGGACATATTTATAAAACGCCCAAACACGTAATACAAATGGTGATGTTTCAACTATTTTATTCAGTTAGTGTGAATAGACTATACTGTAAAAAAATTTTTTTGTAAACTTCCTAAACTCTAATGAAAGTGTTTAAACTATACATTGTATGTAAATTATACCTCAGAAAGAGCTGCAGACACAGGAATATTGAGCATCGCCACTATACAAAGTTGGGAACTTCGCTAAGCATTAGACTCATTCCTGAGTAAATGTAGGAACTTCGCTATGAATGTGTGGGAAAATAATTTACCATTCGCGCTTCTTCAATGATAGGTATTCACTGATGTGGTAAATTTAAGAATAATTTCTTATCTTAGAGTGAATATTTGTATTTCGTGGTTAGTAGATGCCCGTAAATTTTGCGAATTCATTTGGATACATGTCAAACTTCAACCACACACAATTTTGTTTGTGCTTGCATTGGACCGCAGGTTGTTCGAGACGCCTCAATAACAGCCCTGCAAGGAAATCAAGGAACAAGTCCGGTGTTATCTTGTCTGGACTTCAACTTGAGCAACTGCCAATAAACTACTATAGTCCACTCACGATTACTTCACATTTTTTTGAAGCTCTGCAAAAGTTCTACGTCTAGGATATTCCTCCGTCCCCTACAAACAAAGCTTACCCGAGCACAGAAAATTACACCAGAGACCCAATGCACCGGATTCGTGCGCGCTCATTGTAATAATATTTCGCATGAGAACTATTTCTTACTAGGCATTACCAACACACATCTTTTCTCGCTGTTTTTATTCAAATTAATGATAAATGAAATATGATAATTTATAAATAAAATATAAGTAAAAGTTCAATATAACCAAAGATACGGTACTTATATGTTAACACAAGTATAAAACACTGGCGTTACATCGCATATTTATGAAACAACCAAGCACGTCATTCATGGGGTGATTTTTCAAAGGTTTGATTCAAAAAGTGTGAAGAAACTGCGAACAGACTATATAGTCTATTCGCGTTATCTCAACACTTTTTTAATCAAACCTTTGAAAAATTACCCTATGAATGATGTGTCTGGTTGTTTCCTAAATTCGCCATATATCACACGCGTCTTATACTTCTAACATAAAAGTACTTTGTTGTTAGTTAAATACGACTTTCACTTATATTTTCTCTGTAAATTACGATACATAATTTGTAATCCGTATGAATAAAAGCAGGGAAATATAGGTGTGTTGGTAAAACCCAGTAAGAAGTAATTACCATGCAAAATAGTATTCAAATGAGTGCGCACAAATGTGGTGCGTTTCCCCTTTGGTGTGGTTTTCTAGACTTGGTTATGCTTTGCTTGCACGAGTGAGTGAGCGAGTGAAGAGATTTGGGCGACTCTTAACATCGAGGTCTTCAGAGCCGATGAGGATGAAAAAAGGTGAGTATGGAGCAGCGCCAGAATGCAAGATCGGGGGGAACAGGAGATCCCGGAGAAAACCCACGGACCAGCGACGTCGTCCGGCATGATGCCCACGTGTGAAAATCCTAGCGCGACCCCGCCGGGAATCGAACACGTTTCGCCAAGGCGGGAGGCGAGCAGTCTAACCACTACACCACCGCGGACCCTTGTTTGCGCGAGGCACAAGAATATTCTGGAAGAAGAAATTTAGCAGAACTTCGGTAAAATTCGCTGATATGGAGCAGTTTTCACTGTTTAGATTTTAGATAGTGTGCACGAGTGTGTTAAGTTAATCAGTCCAAACTCTCATGTCTAATTTATTTACGCATCTGCTTTAAATGGTTTATCATAAGAATGCATTGTTCTGAAAAAGGCATTGCAAACAATATTTGGATATGTACAGATATTTACGTTTGCTATCGACCACGGGAAACAATACAGCCGCTTTGTGGCCAAAAGTATCGATTCGCGTCGGCAGGAACGAACAAAGGCAAACTGACGCAGCAAGTTAATGGGAAGCGAACAGCAAAAAGCTGCACCTTTGTTTGGCTTCAACTGTATAATAGGAGATAGGTGAATACAATGAGAGTATTCCACACACGAGCAGACGGCATGAGAGCTCTGCAAATACCGCCAGCCAGCTCCATTTGAAGCGACGTAATAACAAACTCATTTCCACTTGTTTTTTCTTTATCATAGGCGTGTATTCGATTTCTTCAGGGCTATTTAGAGCCTGCTTCCAATTCATGAACTTTCTGAAATTGTAACGTGTATTTCTTTTTTCAAAATATGTCCTTGGGAAGTAATTAAAATTTCACGAAATAAACATGAATTTTCTCTGAGCCGCATACCTCCTCCAGGCGTGTTGAGCCACACGAAAAGAAAAAAAAACTGCATGGAAACTTTTGTCGTTAGTGGAAGTTTGATTTTGAGTCTACCCGTGAGGAAGGTCTCACAAACAATAATGAGATTTTCCTGTGTTCTCTGCTAATATTCTGGCATTTCTTACGCGGTTGTAATAATACTCTCCTACGGTGAAGTTTAATTTGGCGTTCTCTTTGAAACTTGTAGACCCAATTTTGAAATTCGTACGAATTCTTCATTTGTTTATGTATTCAGTAGCCGGTAGTCTGAAATTAGTTTTGGTATTGCCACTTTGAATGAATGCTACAAAGCGTTTATTTCAAATCATGCTTATCTCGCGTGTAACTAAGTCTTTACCTGTATTTACTTTTAATTTAAATTTTAATATAAATAAATTTAAAAGTAAAAAAAAAATAAACTTGTGAAACACGCATTAAATTTCCAAGAAATCTATTTACGCTATTATGGTAACATAAAGAGAAGTTTTCAGAGGTAACAAAAATAATGACATATCCACACACTTTCTAGATTTATTTGCCACAAAATATTTCTAGCATTACCACATGTGTCAATTAATCTTCCGGAAAAAACAATTTCTCTTGTATCACATCAATAAATTCTGAAACGTGCTAAAACTTGTAAGAAAACTGTTGGGTTCTTAAACAGTTTAATGTCAGATAACTAAAAAAATACCTAACCACTTTTATGAGGCTCTAATTAGTGATGGGAACAATCGAGATATTTTGACAACCAAATGAAATTTCGATAGCTCAGTAAAGTAATAGAATGATTCTTTCGAATGAAACGGATGATTAAAAATTAATTATTAATGCAACAAACTTTACTGAAAGCTATTGAAACGAATTCGTGTGTATTAGCTTGAAAATAATGCAAGTAAACGAGATTTACTCATTTTAGTTTTACAAATTTTGTAGAAACCTGCACTACGACGCTGATTTTCTGGGAAGTGTAACAAGGTTTCCTTTCTATTTAAATTTTCCATTGATAGAGTCACATAAGGCAGACCGCCTGCCAACTAACGTTAACACCAATTTTCTTAGATTGCATTCCTCCCACATTTCATTCGCCCTTCTCAATAGCCATTTCAGTAAAGTTATTTCATTCGTCACTTCTCTCGGTTTGCATTCCTCTCGTATTTCGTTAGCGCTTCTCGATGATAGTCCTCTCGATAAAATTCTCTCGTTCGTCGCTTCTCTCGGTCAGTATTTTTCTCGCTACGTATTAGCGCTTCTCGAAAGGCATTTCTTTCGTTGTTCAAATAATATACATATGACAACTCGTTGGTATATTTATATATAGCCTTTACGATTTTTCTCCAACCAATTTTTTTAAAGTATACATAAAAAAAGAAACATTCAAACACATAATCATCATGAAAATAAAAATTTTACATTTTTATTTGCAATAGATAGTTAATTTTTGTATTTTAGAAATTGCATACTGATGTTTTTATCTTTGTAATTCTTACATCTTAACAAAATCTGTCTACAAAATAAAAAACATCTACTACAGGAACATGTTGACCCAGGAAAGGTTCTTTCATTCAATTGCTATTATTTAAACAAAACAAACTTTTTTCTTTGTTTTAGTTGCAACAGCAAAACTGTTTTCTATGTACGCTACGCCTCATATCACGGCGAACTGAGTTCGATCCCCGGCGGGACTGACCCAAATATTCGGAAGTGGGAAATGTAACTTTACCGTCGGTCGGTGGGTTTACTTGGAGTGTTCCTAATTTCCCGCACTTATGCATTCTCCTACTTCTCCATCTTCAACCCTAGTTATCCTAACCGGTTGTAAGCACCGCCAAAATCATTCGCAACCACTTTAAGTAATACTGTAAATTTATATGGAGTCGAAAGTTTGATAACTTTTGTTGTTACTGGTAGTGATTTCTCGATTTTGCTGGAGACGCTCGTTAAGATTCACAATTCGTATCTGAGCAAATAAACTGTCAAGTGTTTTACCTATGTTTCATTCTTCGTTACAAGCACTTAATACTTAAACATTAAAACCGTCGTCTTAATAAAGCATAACAATACACTTCGTTCGTCCTTGCGAGCTGCCCGCTGCAGCTCTACCTTAGCGAGATGTTTTCCTGGGAGAAAGTAAAAATCATGCGAAATAATCGATTGTAAAGAGTAATCGAATATATCGAAATGTTTCATTCGATTGAGCCCATCGCTAGCTATAAGAATTAGATAACTTACTCGCTGTAAACTGAACACTTTTTAAAGCCCTGCTTAGGATTTACTTCTCTGATTACATTGTATCCTTCCACCATATGTTAATTTAACATTGTCGTGTGCCTCATCACTTTATTCATGCATCGGTCACGTAAAGTTGTAAAATATAAAAAAATATAAATTTAATGTTTTACAATTTTGCTAGTTCTTATACTTAAAAAATCATTAAAAGGAAATAGAAAGAAAATTTAATAATTTCAGTATCCACAAATTCTTACCTAACACTTTTTATTGAACGTAAATTAACGGAACTACTTTCCCTTCGTCTCGTTTCCAACTTTACCGGGCACATGCCTGGCATTGTGCCAGATAAAATATATGCAGGTAGGGGCAGTGGCACTTCTCTAAGATTTATTTCAAAAGTGCCCACTTTAACGTGAGCACAGTCTTTAATAACTGGAATCGTACTTCCGGGCGCTGCCAGCGGTAATTATGTCATAACCGTTATTATTGGGATACTGCAGTAAAGGACGTGTAAGAGACATGTACACGTATACCAGCATTGTCGTAGGCGGTGAGAACGCCGTCATTACGGCCTCATCCTCGGACAGGGCAAGAACAGCGGGCAGCGACGTAACGCGAAGCAAAGTGGCGTTTACTCTGCGTGGCGGACCATTTTACAAAGCTCACTCGTTCCTGCAGGAGACACTGCGGCGGTGACACGACGGAGCTTCCTGTTCCCGTCCGTACCAGCCGGCCGTGATCGATAGGAGAGGAAAGAGCCTCGAGCATTTTTATCGATCTCTCGAAAATACCGCTCGCTCTCCTCGGTGTTTACGACGGAGGGGAAACCCGGGCAGTAAACATAAAACGCTGGTATCCATCATCGTAAAGCCGCACAAGCCGTCCCGCGCTGGCGGAGGCAGGAGGACACTGTATTTACTCGCCTTTATCGCACGCGCGGTGACTGCGGACGGAAATATTTCCTAGCGGTGAAAACTAGTAACGTTTAACGTCTTGCGTTGCGTGCCTCAAGGAAAGGACAGAAAGGCTAAAAACGACGAGACCAAGACTGCATTAAGCTGCAAGCCACTTGGACTTTAGATGCTCATAAAATGATACATGTTGTGGACTGGACGTCAAAGATTACTGTACCGAAATTTTCGCCTGTGGAACCTTATCGATCGTTGTCAACGAGGGACCAAGAAAGGGGAAAGAAAATAGGCATGCGTTGAAATACGACGACACATAGAAGTGACTTTTTGTTGTATAATTTAAAAGGGTTTCAAACGCATATTGAAAATCTAAAAGGCTAAAGCTAGTAGGTGTCATTTTCACAGTAGTAGGCCTACTTGTATGTAAGCAACAAAGTTGATGATTCCTATTTGCCACTGGGTTGTTATCACGTCTATTGGAATTAATATACAATTGGTCGTGTCCCAACCTAACGTACTGATAGTTGATGTTAATCATAATTAGCTATTATTGTTTATCCTCATCAACGGAAAAATATGATTTCACGGTGTAATATATGATTATTGTTTAAGATATGGTGCCGTATGGCGTGATTAAATAATATTATGTTTTAAGGAACCGAAGCCAAATAATGTAGTCAACGTAACATTAAGGTTTTCATGACACGTTAAGAGTAATTTACACATTGCTCATCACTGTGAGTGCATGCGGTTCCCTTTAATGAGTAAGCAAAACATGTGAAACAGTGTAGAGTAATTATTTTATCGGAATTTTCACTTATTTCAAAAAACTTTTGCATAGTAAAACCGAAAAAAAAATAAAATGTGAAATAAATGGGAAAATAATAACACAATGTGATCTATGTGTTACTAATCAGGCAGAATAAAATCCTTATAGGTAATTATTAATTCTTAATTAATTTTAAGTGCAGTTTTCTCCTTTCACAACAAGAAAATAAACATGTCATGTACTAAAAGTGACAAAACATTATAAAAACTACACAACCATATAAGAAACACAAAAAATATGGTTTCTGCTTATAACAAATTGTGATTTGTTATTTTTTTTAGGCAGGCATATAAGTTTAATTTACGGATCAACGTTACAGTAAGACAAAATGAAATACATTGCTTGAAACCAACTCTTCTGCCATATACATAAAAACGTACGTTAATATATATAACCAAAGTAAACATGTAAGTACTTGTACTAGTGACCCGAGAGTAAGCAGCCGCACACCACGGTGTACACAAACTTATTGACGGTATTGTGTTTTTTTTAATTCGCGAAATAAACATTACTTCTTTTTAAAGCACTAAGATAACAACTATCATGAAACCTACTGAAAACTAACTATTTATCTTTCATGTCAGAATGTAAATAGACGCGGCAAGCTGTGCCCATGCAGTTCGCAAGAACAATTAAAGTCTGCTTATCTTATCCGAGTAGTTGCATAAGCAGAATACACCTGATTTTAATACTTTCTCAGCATAACAGTAAAAACACTGCCAATCTTTAAAGTACTGTATTTCAATTGAGGGGAATTTTCCTTTAACCTAGTGTTTCTTGACCTGGGGTCCGCGGACCCCTGGGGGTCCACGAGTATATGTATGGGGGTCCGCAGTCTCATCTCTGGACCATTTAACAATAATAAATAAATGCCACCAGGTGTCTGGTAATCGCTACGCTTACTTAGCACGACGAACGTGCGCCAGCGGACGGTGTGCGAGACTGACTGAAGTGAGTGAAATAAGTGGGGGCCGTGGCTGAAAAAGGTTAGGAAACACTGCTTTTACCCATTCGAACCCAGTGTGTACAGTTGTGTACATTACACACGTGTATGTATTTTTTTGGTCTGTACTGCACATTGCGAAGCTCAATGACCAATCATCTCACTTGTGGGTTAAAGATTCGTGAAACGTCTTAGTGATCTGGGCCATAATTGGTTCATATAACTGTAGCCTAACATAAAGCCTACATATCATTGGCTGCGAAAACGAAACAAAGGTTTCGTCGCCCTAAGTACAGCACCTATCATAAAAAATGTTGTTTGCAACACCTGAAACTGTAAGATTAAGTGGGCCTGAAACGGTTAAATCGTCTTCTGTGTCTACCAAAAATTTATACCGAATTTCTGGCATTCAGGTACGTTAAAACAAACATAAATTTTACAAATTAATACTTAGTTTTACAATTTTTTTTTTTTTGCAATATTAACACTTTTTGATACTGTCTTAGGCACGATTAACAGAAGCGTTAGTGTCATAAGTTCAAATTTGTAAAAGATTCAATTTTTTTATATTATTATTACAAATAGATAACCTAATTTATATACAGTATTATTCAACTAACATGTTCACCCCAAATATCTTCCGAACCGATGAAGGAGTCGACATTTTGATTTCGAATTCCTAAATGGCACTACAGGGTACCTTAAGCGGTTTGGAAGATATTTGGGTCGAACGTCTTAACTGAAATAACCTGTCAATAAAATCGCTTTAATGATCCAGAATAATTCTTCTTCGTTAAAGACTAATAAATCGGGGTGTCACGTATTTCATACTAAACTTCGCGAAGGGTGGAAGAGTGGAGTGGAGAGATTCGCCTAGGTGGGAGGCGAGCAGTCTGACAACTACACCACCGCGGCCCCCTAAGGGTGGAAGATATTTGCCAGTGTTCGACAAACTACGTCTTCATCCGGCTACAGGTTGCGCAGCACTGATGCGTTGTGCCGCCAGACACGCTGTTCTTCAGCCCGCTGCTATGCTCTATACCACGTCCTCTTAGTATGCCCCTACCTCCTTGCCGCTTCCACCCCCTAGCACGTCAGAGCCCGCTCAGATCAGAATGGACCTAGAATTCACATCCTTGTCAGTTCGCCCAGATTGCTCGCTCTCTGAGTTTTTACGCCCCGCTGCCGACAGCGAACGGACGAAGAAGGAACGAGTGAGTGAGTGAGGTCTTGATAGCCGATGGGGGTGAAACGAGGTGAGTAAGAAGCAGCGCCGGAATGGAGGGGGGTGGGGGAAACGGGTGATCCCCGAGAAAACCCGTCCACCAGCGGTATCATCCGGCGCGATTCCCACATGCGAAAATCAGGGAGCAACCCCGCCAGGAATCGATACCCGGTTCGCCTAGGTGGGGAGGCGAGATGTCTAACCACTACACCACCGTGACCTCGGGAAGGAAAAAAGGAAGCGCCGTGTACGGTGAGTGGAGCTCGGAGAGGTTTTGGGCGGCTCTCAACGTCAGGGCCTTGAGGACCGATGAGGGTGAAGTGATGTATGGAGCAGCGCCGGAATGCAAGGGCGAAGGAGTAGGGGCACCCCGAGGAAAACCCGCCGACCTGCGGCATCGTCCGGCACGATTCCCACGTGCGAAAATCCTTGAGCGACCCTGNCACCCCGAGGAAAACCCGCCGACCTGCGGCATCGTCCGGCACGATTCCCACGTGCGAAAATCCTTGAGCGACCCTGCCGGGAATCGAACCGGGCTCGCCTTGTAGGTTGGTGAGTGCTCTAGCCACTGCGCAACCGTGGCCCCACATATGGCAAGGATGTGTCCTTGAAGCGTCGCTCTATGTCCGTACACATATTGTACCTTCTTAGCTCGAGGCAGAGTAGTATATCATCCACGCCCCCTGTCATCTCTCTTCTCTTATCTTTTGTTAAAATGCACCATATCGATAGATATAATTTATATCCAAACAAACCAAAAATACATATTTATTTAATACTTGCTGTCACAGTTTACGCAATATTAATGTACTAATTTTAACATTACTGTGAATTAGATCAAGACGAGCGAAGGGTTTAAGTTCAAGTGCTCCTCATCTGCCGATTCACATCCATACACATACCATCTATCTGAATAACGTGTTTGAGGATGTCATAGAAAAAAGGCAAATCCATGGTTTAAAATTAGGAAATCCAAACACGTGACATTATTACTTGGTGTTATCATTTATGAAACATAGGAATGGTTGATGTATATTTATAAAACAATTTCCAAGGAAACGATAGTAATAAAAATCACAAATTTTTTTTGTAAATTTTTNGGTTGATGTATATTTATAAAACAATTTCCAAGGAAACGATAGTAATAAAAATCACAAATTTTTTTTGTAAATTTTTGCTTGTGATTTGAATATTACAATGAATGCTGGCGGAAGACACTGATGAATATTCTGGGATACAAATTAGCTTGGAAATATGAGATAATGTTATGTATCTTTACAGCCGCGTTTCTTCTTCCACAACAATATTTATAATTGAATACTTGATTAATTAATTTTGCTGAATGGTGAGCCAATGAAAAAAATTTAAGGTTTGGCAGTGAGATTTATTAATTCTCAAGCTGTGAATCTTGCGTTATTAAACAGTGCACGAAAATAGCTTCAAATAAATTAGTGACGAAGATTATTTAACCTATAAAAACAGTTTGTTTCACTGATTTGTGAAGAATGAACTTATTTTATCAGTCAATATCGTCGGCAAATTGGCGATTATTAACCAATTACAGTTAAGAATGTTAAGGGTTAAATTTCTAATATATTTTGTTCCCTATTTTTGAAAGCCTCGTCTTAAAAGTTATATCCATGGTACGAAGCTATCTAAGTACGTCTTAATGACGGACGTAATGTGCCGTAGCGCGCAGAAATTGTACTCGGCGTGGTATGTGCATCATGGCATCAGAGGGATTCAATAGCAATAGGGAGCTTAAACCCACCCAATTTGATGTTGTTATGCAAAATTAAACCAACCCACATGTTACCTAGTCTGAGTTATTAATTTGAAATATTTTCTTTGCTATGATTATTTTATTTTATGTTATACAATTATGCATGCTGTTTTTATTTTTGATTTATTTATAAAGCTCTATAATTGGTTTTGTGAAGTGGCATCCAGCCACCGGAATATTCTTTGCAAACTGATTTCACCAGTAAAAATTTGAACGTATGTTGGTTTTTTTAATAGACCATAACTATGGACACCCGAATTAAAAATATTTCATGACAAGTTGTATTTGATAACACTTTACTCAGATACAATTTCGTGATTGGATGGTTTCCGTGTGACGCGAATCATGGTCGCACAGTATTGAAGTTACTTAATTGTGATTGGCCAGTCAAGTGGGAGAAGGTCTTCTCACGAAAATACGCCGCCAATAAGCGAAAGAAAACTGTTGGTATGCCCGTAGAGTATTGAAATCTAGCATGTCCGAAAATATTTTCGCGAAATTCGGGTGTTCCTAGCCATAACTCACCTAAAAAAAATTTAAAAAAAAGATAGTTATCCTTAGAATTACTGAAAACCTTCTTTTATCAAACATGTGAAACACGTAACGCAAAAACAACAAGTGTGTGAGTTTTTTGGATAACTACGTCTAGTTATGCAAGAGCTAGGCAAGACTAGCCAAAAGCCATGGCGTCAAGAGTTGCAGAGAACGCGAAAACATATCTTGAGTGTCACATTGCCACCTTATAGTCCATCCATGTTTGCTTACAGATTTTCTGAAGCCCTGCTAAGTATTACTTTCAGTCTATTCCTCCGCCTCGTGCAAACAAAGCCTAACTAATTCTAGTACATTATACCAAAGGGACAACGCACCGCATTCGTGCATTACAACTTTAATAATGTTTCGTACTAGAACTATCTCTTACTAGGCATTACCAACACCCACCTTTTCTGTCTGTTTTATACATATTAATTATAAATTAAATGGTATAATTTATAGACAAATTATAAGCAAAATTTCATTTCTAACCAAAATGTGATACTTCTATATTAATCGAAGTTTAAAACGCTTGCGCTACATGACATATTGAGAATACAGCTAAACACGACATATATCAGGAATATCTTTCAAAGGCGTGATTCAGAAAGTGTGAAGAAACCGTGAATAGACCATAGCAACATGCACAAATAGATTTTTCTAGACTAGCTCTGTGCATTTTTTTCTTTTTAATGACACTCTTTCTATTTTACCCTTCGTGTCCTTTCCCGACATTTTATGGCAAAATTTGGTTTTTCCGAACTCCTTCACTTCTTTTATTATTATTATTGTTTGTACCTATACATTCTTTTGTTTCCTTGGTTAAACAAATTAACGCCTGTTATTGTTTTGACGGTTTCTTTGACACTTTATATTTTGTATGTATTTAAGTGAATTTCATTTGTTTTATAATGCTTATATTTTGAAGTCGGTCATATTTTCAAGCTTGGTATTTTCATTTTTGCTTAGTGAATATGTTATTTCATCGTATTGTAAACATTAATTGTGACTATTTACAAAATGAAATAACTACCACCTATCGTTTGTCATATCGACACTATCGATACATACTTGCTGTGTGTTCCATNATTTACAAAATGAAATAACTACCACCTATCGTTTGTCATATCGACACTATCGATACATACTTGCTGTGTGTTCCATCACGCTGGTTTAGAACGCACCCTTATTTCTTCTTGAATCCTTCAACATGGCGTGAAGTACGCTTTTTTTTATTGCTCTTCTTATAACGTTTAACATCGTGTATTATATCTTTTATTTTACCGCGGTAAGTAAAACTATTTTGTGTTATATTTTCCCGTTTACCTTGTGCACTTTTTTGTCATACTTTTCATTACGTTTTATTCAGTATTTCGTTGATTATAGTTAGCGGTGCGCGGCTGTGCCCGCTTCTGTGCGATGCTGCCATTAGGACCGTAACCACTTCCCCTGAGCGTCAATGTCGACGTTTCCTGCCCCGGCACTTAAGCGCGGCTGGCTTTCTTCTTTTTTTTCATCGCACAGCTAAGCACACATTTCCTTTTCTGCACGAAGGAAGACACAACTTAATGTTTTTCCTGGGATATTATAACCACCAAAAAAGCCAATGGTGTTTATTTTTGGAACAAAGGAATACTATGAACTAAAAGACATTATAATAAAACAGAAGAGAAAAATTTTATCAACTTCCCTAGTTAAAATTTTTGTACTAAATTACTATTATTTTTTTTTAGTACTTAACCTTTTTTGGCCATTTCGTGTAGGGAGCACCATTTTCTCTTTGTATGTTCCATATTTAATATTATGGCGATGGTCAGTATATATTGTAATTACCATTATTTTATTCTTCTTAATATAAACATATATGTGTAACAAGATAATACTAATGTATTATCTCAAAATCAATGCTAGTGTTGAAAGGATTACAAATATATATATATATATATATATATGAGAAAAATCAAATATATGTTTATAAATCGAGAATAAGTTTGTTTGTTGGTTCATTTTCATTAACTATTTAAAGACGTTTATGATTTGACCCATACATTATTTTAAAAATGGCAAACTAACAATTATTTTGTTGCACGAATGAAGAGTTTGTGGGAAGGCTGCTCTGCATTTTTTTTACTGTTGTGTTTTCATTCAACCTTGGTTAACCAAAACCAGATCCACGTGAAGCAGCGCCTTGCCCTTGAGCGTTCCCTCGGCGACACCACAATGTATGTCCTGTACAGCTGTGTCCAGGCGTCTGCTCGTGTAGGTGGTGCAGCTCATAAGCCAGTAGATCCAGCAACACTTAGAGGACCTGAACCTCATAAAACGCCNCTGCTCGTGTAGGTGGTGCAGCTCATAAGCCAGTAGATCCAGCAACACTTAGAGGACCTGAACCTCATAAAACGCCACCTAGTCCAAAGTGTTACATCACTGGAAGGGAAGATATGCTATTTTATTGTCTGCGTCTATCGCAACTTCGAGTAAAATGACGACAACGGTAAATAAACTGAAGTCTGGTGATGTATTGTCGAAAGAAACTGAAGTCTGGTGATGCATTGTCGAAAATAACTGAAGTCTGGTGATGTATTTTCCAAAGAAACTGAAGTCTGGAGATGTATTGTCCAAAGAAACTGAAATCTGTAGATGTATTGTCCAAAGAAATTGACGCATTCTGCGTCCCTATATTTTATTCGTCAGAACACACGCTCTGGCGAAGCTCGCAGGCGGACGACCGCAATAAGGATTAAGGGTTTTTCGGATGTGATGAGGAGAATGGCGCCAGGACGGCCCGGCGGAATGACCACGTGCGGAGGAAGGCGGATGCAGCTGCATCTCGCAGCTG
>NQII01013806.1:5753-19455 GCA_002778355.1 Clitarchus hookeri | reverse complement strand
TGTAGCCTCTGTCCATAGGTGTACGACCATGTGATCACTGCCATATACAATTTTACAACTTGTTTAATTATTAAACGTAACCTACATTGATGTGAGACCATCGAATCTGGGTGTTTTTTTTTTCCATTTTCCACCAACGTATAAGAGCAATAATAATTGGTTCAAGTAATTTTAGAAAGACTAATTTAACAATAAATGTTCTTTATAAAATGGTTTGGATAAATCTTAGTAAATCATATATTTGTTCATATAGATTACATCAAACAGAATTATTTATTTAAACAAATATTTCTTAAAAACCAAACATTTTCAACAGAAAAATTGTCTATTTTTAAGAAGATTTAAGAAACGAATTTTTTCAAATTAATGTGAAAAAAATTCTGTAATTTTAGAATTTTAAGATATAATTTGAGAATATTTTAATAGGGGATAATATAAATATATAGAACTTTTTTCTTAGATTAATATCTTTCTAAAAATCCTAACCAATTGGTAAGGGATAATGCTATTTTTTGTGTATTTTTAGACAAGATGATACTAATTTAAAACACATTAATTATTAATTAGATAGTGGAGTTATGGATTATAATAAATTTTAAGCTATTTTTTCTATGTGGTGGTATAAAGATTTTGGTCTTGTAGATATAAATTGAGAATGTATTAATGGCAAATTAAAGGAAACAAATTATACAATTTTATAATCATACAAATATTTGTTAACCACTTTTGCAATAATTTCAAAAGTCCAATGAATATTATTAAATATATATTTTAATTTACATTCAGGAAAATATATCTGCAAAGTGAAAACTCCAAAACTATCAAATACAATACTTACAATCCATTTTTAAAATCTTCCCTGATTTTTATTTAACATTATTTTTATTAAGTGATTTAGTGGAATCAAAGCATATTATATTTTCTCGAATGAAACACTTATATTAAAATTAATTAAACCCAAACTATCTGTTAATTCTTAAATTTATATTCAATAATTTAAGAATAATTTTTATTTTATAAATCAACTTGATTTTTATTAATCCAAAATTTATGATAATCATCAAATTCAAATATATTTAACATTAATTTGATTACACTTTATTTTTAAAAAAAATTCAACTTGATAAATCCCTCTATGACTAATTTTTGTAATTTCCAATTCATAAAACGTTTATTTAATTAGTTTACTATTCACATATTTCAAATTATATGTTGGTGTGTAATATATTTTAAACCTTTATCTATTTTAAATAATTATCTTGACAAATATGCTGCATAATATTTTTAAATTTTTTCTTAATCCATTCTTACTATACCAACAATTGCATATTTATTACTTATAATATCTGAATGATTTTGAGAAACCATTTAAATAATATTTTTCATTATTTTTATTATCTTTTATATGGTTAATCTTTATAGTCCTATGTTTTGTATCATAATATCCTTTTATTAAATCATCTAAAATTTGAATCAACTTATAATTGCCTTTTGAAGCAAACTTTTTTCCACATACAAGTTTATAAATATATATTATTATCTTTCAACAACACTTGATTTAATTTTAAAAAGTAAAATAATAATTTAATATATTATTAATATTTTTTTCATTTGTATTCTAATATTAATTTATTATTTCATTTGTAGTTTGTATGTAATTTATTTTACTTTCTTTAAAATTTGATTCTAAAGATATCGTAATGTTTTCAGTACATTTATCTTTAACTGGATTAGATAAACCATATTNTCTTTAAAATTTGATTCTAAAGATATCGTAATGTTTTCAGTACATTTATCTTTAACTGGATTAGATAAACCATATTTTAAAAAAAGAATAATAATTTATTTATTTTTAAATTTTCAGACTCTATTTTAACGAAATCAGCTTGCCATTAATTTTCTATTCCAAATGAATATACTTTTTATTATGAAACGGTTAAATATTATTCCGTTTCTGTAACAGTTTTTAAAATATTAACATTTTAGAATCACTTATAAAACAAAAATTTTTCCAACAACCTTATTATTATAAATATTTTCTACGTCAATAATGTTATTTCCCGTAATTTTCTTAAACATCATATTAAATTTTTTATCAAAGATTAATTTGAATAATATATATCATCGAATCTATTTATTAATTATTTTGCTACATTGACATTACTAATAATTATTTTAATTTTTGTGTTTTAGATGTTTAAATTCATTGTTAGTTATTTAGCTACGATTATGAAAGTCTGCACTTTTAACATAATCACTTCACTCAGATTTTAAAGCAAATTCATTGTTTAAAAATAATGAATTTTTCATTTTTAATATAATTTTCTAATTCAGTTTTAAGCAACATTTCCTTTAAAATTAGCAACTTTTAATTATACGGCTGTGTCACATTAATTCACAAGGGATTGATTAATATTTGTCAGTTCATTTTTAAATGCAAACTCTTTACCTTAAGATATCAAATTAATAATTTTAAATATTGAAATTTAATTAGTTTTTCAAAGCAACATCATTTGTAAACCTATCAAAACTTTCAATTTCTAATATAAGTAGAAAACTCAGATTTAGAATCAGCAGCTTTTTTTCCTTATTATCGACATTTTCATTTGTAACATATTTAGTAAAAAATAAGAGCAAAAGCAATTATTTTTACTATGCTAGTATTGAGTTCGGTTAGTATAGTTTTAATAGCATCAGATATTATAACATCATTCTAATTATCACTTTATATTTAATTACTTTTTCTTATTATTTATTGTGATATATTTTAAGTCTTTTTTCAAAGTTATTCATTTGTTATTTTTAACATATTTATTACAATTTATTTTACCAAGATTTTAATTAATTCTGTGATCAATTTTAAAATATTTATCCCAACAACTAATTCATGGTTTCTCACACAAATTTTGATTTAATAATAAATAAATTATTTTTGAAAATTTGTATTATTTTCAGAGTATATCTAGTACAATTAAACAAAAATGAACACAGATAACTGAATCAATATTTCGAATTATTTCATTATTAAAATAAATTCGAATTATTTTGAAATAATTAGATAGATTATATATATCCCACCAAATGAATAATAATAAATATTATTAATTTTATAATAACAAACCCAATTAGTTACAGGATTAGAATGTATATCTAAGTTTACAATTTCACACTCAATTTATTAATTGTATTTGGTAAATTATCAACAATTTTAAAATCTCTTAAAATTTGTACTTTCCACTTTTATATTGTTTTTAAAATAAAATAAAGCTGTTATTTGAATTTATTTTTATGTCTTCTAAAATATTTTCCAAAGTTAAATTACATCTTTTTAATTCTTCTAATTCTTCTTTATATTTTTTTGCATTTTCAAATAAATTTTGTATATCACTAGCTCCTCCAGCAAAACCACTTAATAATCCTAATATTGGAACTAAACATGACAGAAATTACCAGTTTTTAGTCCAGCAGAAATAATTTTTCTTTTAATGTATTTTTTATTTATTTTTTATTTTTTTCTTGTCTAGAGGAAATTACTGTTAATCCTTTACCATATACATTTAATTTATTCTTTCAATTTGGTATTTTATGAAAAATTTAATAATTTATAATACTGAAAGTTTATTCACAATAATATCCATAGTTTTATGTTTAATTATAATTTATATACATACAAACATATACAAGATAATTTTTTTAATTTATTAATTATTATAAAATTATAAAAATGTTTAAGAAATTATGAAGAAACAATGTGATAATCTATTTTCTCCAACCTAATTTTTTTTAAATTTAATATACCTCCAGAAAAAATGGCAGAAGAGGTGTCTTTATCTAAAATTATTTCTTTAACTGGTTTTGTAAAATTATATCAGCTTGATATCTAGATTCTAAATCTGTATTATTTCTATAAGCGCTATTATGATATATACAAGCTTCATTTAATTAATAAGTTCCTTTATTGANTGTATTATTTCTATAAGCGTTATTATGATATATACAAGCTTCATTTAATTAATAAGTTCCTTTATTGACACAAATTAATCATTATTTTATTTTGTTGCATGGACCACAATAATTGCATCCTGATATATGTATTTCAGAAAGATTTGTATTTGCTAAAGCAAAATTAATAATTCCTTTCCCATTATATTCAGAATTTTTAAAAAATAGCGATAACTTTTAAAACTCGTATTTGGTATGGAATTATTAAAACATGTTAATAACAAAATAAGAATATTTTTTATTTAACATATTTATTAAACTAACATTTTCATTATAATAGTTTTTATTTTCAGCCTTTTATCCACCTTGAATAACAATCTATCACTTAGTTTTTTTTATCATATGTTAAAGCATATTCTTTTAATAAATAATTCAATGTTTTAATTACTTGGCAAGATCTTGGAGTTTTAGGAGAACATATTTTTCTGGTGTAGGTATTTGCTGCAGATCTTGGTTTTTTAGATTAAGGCCTTTCATAGTTTGTTCTTTCATCTTACATTTTTCTTATCATATTCATATCCACCAGTCACATCACCAGTTTATGATCTTTGATAATCATATTATTTTGATTTTGGATTATAATTTTTGTGATTGACTTTTGTGTCATGTAAAATATTAGCATAATTTTATATATTTGTTATCATAATGATCTTCGTCAATATATTTCTGAGTAAGCGATTAAAGAATCCATTTGTCACTTTACATGTTTATAATATCATCATCATCAAGTCTACCTCAAAATCTACAATTATATTTTTATTTTCCATTCCTTTTATTCCAAATATATTATAATTTCTGTTTTTTAAATAATACAATAATATTTCACAAATAATAATATTTTAATTTGATTTTGAAAGTGTAAGTCCAAGGAATGTCGAAGAATATCGACTATGCCTAAACTGTTCATTAATATTTATTTATATTTAAATATTATCATTATTTTTAAATATAAAAAAAGTTTTTTTTGTGTTTTTGGATAATCTAATTTTTTAACTGCTATAAAATTTGCTTAAGAAAATTGAATTTTTATATTCTTTACTGACATTTTCAATTTTCTCACCAGTTTTTCTACTACACCAATTAAAGTTTATCTTGTTTTTTAAATGGTTTGGAACCTGCTTTAAATGCTTTTTTATAGTCAAATTTTATCAGATAATAGGTTGAAGGTATTGCAGTTTATTTGTTACTATTTTGTAATTGATTTTTCATATGTATTTAAATTTATTTCATTTTTATATATTTTAGTTTTTTTAAGAAATAAATATATTTTTATGCATATTTCATTTTTGTTTTCCATTTATTTACATAATTTTTATAATCAGTATTATAATTTGTTAAACATTATTTTGCTTTCTGTATTTAGTTATTGTATATTTTTTATCATAAATTTTTTATATTTTTTTATGATAAATTGTATTAAATAAAATCTAAGGATTGCTTATCAAACGATTTCACGGACTGATCAAAATAAAGGAAATTTAAATAATTATAAATTTAAGATAGAATTTATATAAATATAGGTGTTGGATTATCTTTTCTTGATGTAGTTTATGTTTATGGACAATATAAAATAACTAAAATAGATACAAATGCATATTTTAAGTGTTGATGATAATATAATTGTAACTTCTAATTTTTTTAATTTTAAAACAGTTATTTTTAAAAATGGAATGGTTATAAAAGTTGCAGAAAATCTAGAAATGACTGTGTCTATTTAACATGATTTGTTACGAAGCCCAACAGATGATTATATAAATGTGACTGGAGTTTATAATAATAGTTCTAAGTATAAAATTATGAAAGTACAAAATAATTTTTTAAAATTAATTTAATATAGTAAAAGTGATCAAATAAATTAAATTATTCATACTTTAAGGACACTGCGTACCGGATGGCAGCTGAGAAATTTAAATAGGGAATCTCATGTTAAGGAAATTTCGCCTTAGTGCATTAATTTTAAAGATAGGCTTTTCAAACAAAATGTATTCTTCGCGAATTTTTCATGAGAAGTTCCCTACAGCAGGGATGTTTTCATAAAACGTATAGTCTGTTTGCAAGGAATTTTATAATTTATTTTCTACAAAAAGTACATACTGCCTATCTATATTGAAAATATATGCTCGTAGAGATCTCCTTCTATAAAATAAGCTAATATTACATTTTGTTTGAAACGCCTATCTTAAAATTAAGGAACAGAGGCGAAATTTTCTTAACATGGGATTTCCTATTTAAATTTTGCAGCTTCCAGCCGGTAGGCAGTGCCCTTATGATAAATATCTAGTTTTATAAAATATTATTCTCAAGTTATTTGGAAAGGATATAACATTAGTTTTGTTGAAATAGTTTAGATAATAATTGTTTATTTGTTTATCAAACTGAAGAAGATCAAATACTTAGAACAAAAACAAAAGCAGCTGCTGATCCAGAAAAATTCATATTAAAACTTTAGAAATTTTATGACCAATGGTAGAACATCGATCAGACATCGCACCCCCAGAATAAAATTGTCGTAACTACGAAATCAATATTTTGAATTAATAACCTGTAAAGATTTCAAATTGTCATGAAAATTAAGGTTTTAATATCTCCCGTAAGTAAGTTTGTGAGCATGTACGTGTCTTCACAATGCTTCGATAGTTAGTCGTGATGTATTTACAAAATTTAAGTACAACTTCAAAAATAATAAATGTATTTAAAACACTTTAATTGTTGATGATGAATGCAAATAAAGAATTACTACACTGCTGTTATTAATTCCTATTATTGACAGTCACTTTATATTGACTACAACTTAATTTAGTAACTGTTAACAGAGTAAACAGCTCTACAAACAAATAGTAGCACATAAAATTATGAAAGCAAAAAACACACAATATTGTTAATTGTAGTTACGGCAGTTTAATTGTATAATAGTGAATTTAAAGAATTCGCGAATGTTTTATTAATAATAGACAATTAATAACCACGAATACAAGTCGTACTAAATGTAAATGTGGTAAATAGCTGTCACAAATTCATTGTTGCACATTAAGTAATCGAAACAAAGCATAGAATGCATAACAGAAACAATTACAACAGTAACATGAATGTTTTTCACCGTATTTGTAATTAAACCAAAGTAATACATTATAATTGAAAATAATCCTCACAAGAAGTGTATATAAATTATGAAAAACAAAATTTATTCTGAAGTGTGTATTTTTGCTGCCCTGTTAATTGAATAATTGTGTTCATAAGAGTATGCCATAAATCAATTACCATGTAATCTTTACAAATATTTAAATTTCTGTAAAGTATGCTGAAAGTACAATTATATTCAATAATGCCACACATTATTTCAATAATGTTAAGAGTTTTTAAAGAGTTTCATCATCAAAACTAAATAATAATTACTCGCGTTCACATTTAACTATGTTCTCATTGGGAATGTTGCCTCCTTTCGTCTAAAGAGTAGGCAGAGATTGGCGAAACTCGCGATACACACTTGGTATTATTTCACATAATGATAAAATTTCCTTCTTTTCAGATTAGATAATAGCCTTGTAGTGTAGGGAGGGGTGAGTGAGAAATTCTTGATGAGGGGTGACCTCTTTGACATCGCCTTAAATCGATGGTTTTTAAATCATTACTTTCAAAATTGGCCTTCAAAATAAAACGTGTTTGTGATACTTTTTAACTTGTAACACACGAGTATGATTTCATGTCACAACATCTCCATTTTCGTCTTCAAGGAAATTGCTTCCCATTTCAGCTGATAATTTCTTGAAGTCTTGAAATTCGCTGAAGTTCATTTCTCTCACATGATAGGATGTTCCTGTAATTTTTGCACACTGTACAGTTACAGTACACTGTGAGCATACATAAACAGGGCCGGTTTTTAAAGCTATCTCTTTTTTTTCACACAAGAATGCATTGAATCCCCAGATTCTGCGTGTGTCCTTCAACTAAATATTTGTGGGTGATGGACCCTTAACTTATGGAATGTCTAAGTGGCCAACAGATACATTGTAGCTAGGAATTTATTCTTGTTCTGAGCAGAACTACTGTTGCTGTAAAATGTAATATATTTGCAGTCCGTAGACTTTATGTACTTATACACACATGATGAAATTTCTATTGTTTCTTTGTTTCCGGATGCCTCATTTCAAAGGTAATCATAGCTATTCTTTGATGCATTGTTAAATATTGTAACATTATAAACATTTAGTTTCCTCTTATAGTAAAATACTGATAAATCACATAATGGTGTTTGAAGTATTGACTGCTGATAAGTTGACTTGGTCGTTTATTTATTACCCTTTGGTATGGTCAGCTCTAGGGTGAATTGTTTTGCGAATACTTGAGAAGATTTTGCAAAGTTTTTGTGCAAATATGTTAGCTACAAGATTTTTAATATGATGCCTTTTTTTTAGATTGTTAGTCATCGTCTGTTTGTACAGTTGGGTGGTATGGTCGGTTGGTCTTGTTGGTTTCTAGCCATATTTGTAGTAACAGGTCTCGGCAGGAGTTAGTATTGGGCTTAGTCAGTCTCGCCAGGAACCATTCTTGGATGGAGTTAGCCTTGGGTGGAGTTAGTCTTTGGTGTAGCCACATATTGGTTGAGTCTCTTCTTGGGTGGTACAATTCTTGGGTGGTACAAGTCTTGAATGGTTTCTGTCTGGGGTGGAGTCAATTTTGGGTGCATTTGGTCGTAGGCTAGTATGGAATGTCGGAATGCTCAGTTTGTGTGGTCAGCTCTGGTTGAAATATTTTGCTAAGATTTGCGAAGTTTTGCGAATATTTTGCATAGTTTTTTGTGCGAAGAGGTTTGCGTTGAGATTATTATAAGGAAACTTTTTTGAGCTTTCCAATCTTCGTCTGTTTGCATAGGTGGGTGGTAGGGTCGGTTGGTCTTGTTTGATGTTCTAGCCAGTTTTGTAGGAACTGGTCTCAGCAAGAGCAGTATTGGGCTCAGTCAGTCTTGTCAGGAACCATTCTTGGGTAGAGTTAGTCTTGGATGGAGTTAATCTTGGGTGGAATTAGTCTTAGGTGGTGTCAGTCTTGGGTGGAGCCAGTCTCCTGTGTGCAGATGTGTGGACCCNATGTTTTTGTGTTTGTGCCTCAACGCGTCACTTCCGCCCATATATTCCTATACAATAATGGTTGGTTTTAGTGAGTTCTACCACCCCTCAATGTTTTTCCCATGATTTAAGAATCAGCCTGTATATCATAGCCTGCATGAGACAGCACTTATAAGGTGTCAGTTATGTTGTTTCGTTTTATGGCAAATGATGGAAGATGGCAGTAAAATCTGTATGAATTAATTGGGGGATTGGTATTTTGTCACTTAAATGAGGGTTACAATTTACAAGTAAACAGGCATGAGTGAGGTAAAGAAAGATACAAGTGAAACAATAACATAATATATGAATCGAGTCTCTACAGCTGTGTGTTCAGTATTGTAAACTGGGATGAAAAGATGTTAACAAATATTCGAGAGCACATAATTGTTAACGACCAATCTACTTCAAACAGTAGATAAGTAGGTTTGCTATTACATTAGTTTTCTTATTACTCAATGCTATAGAAACAAAAATACTATTTTATTGTATTGGTTGTGCTTTACATGAGTTAAACTATTGTTGGTTAACTCTCTAGAGCATTCATTTGGCCAGATTGAGACAGTGCATATTTATATTCCAATCACAGGAGGAAACTACCTCGTAAGTAAGCTTTTGTAGTATTGAAATATATGGAACAGGATTTGTCTACAGCATTATTATATTGCACATTTAACATGATGTGCCTTCTGATAAGACTGGTGTGAACTTTAGTTAGTCCCCAGTTTCTGAATAATGTAAAATTTCTCTCCATCCGGCTTTCTACGGTGAATATACAATACTGAAATTGGGACATCTTCGTAGTAGGCGAGACTGGATACGGTTGTAACAGGGTACGGTTGTAACAACTCGAATATTCGCAAAACTATCCACGGTGTGAGAGGACTACAAGGGGAAAGACACGCGGCTTGCCTGTAAGGACCTGATCGGCAGTGTTGCGTCGTCCTCCGCGCGCTTTGTTCGCTTGTAGAGTGGCCTATAGTGTTTTGTCACCCAAAAGTAAATATTTTTGATCGATTTCTTTCTTGAGTTTCTTAGTTAATATTATAATTTATGTTTTGAGATTTTTCCTACGTAATTGGTGGACTTATAGTAAACAGTAATTAGTTTTTGTGTAGGTTATTTTATCTCGCCTCTGAAACCGTTTCACTGGCACCTTGGTAGATAGAAGCCCTATTCGACTGAGTAATCAGTACATGTGTGTCAGCACTCATTTAAATGATGTATATATATGGAATTTTTTTTCCTAAATATTGTAGGCATGGGTACGTCTATTCGAGAAATATATTTAATATATGGTCGTTATGTTAACTCATGCAGCAGCCATGTTTGCAAGACACTGAATAAACTGTTTTTTGTCTCTCCAACCAGAAATCGTAATTTTTTATTATTAACATAAATGAGAAACAATTAATACATCCCTATTCGAGAGGCGAGGAAATAAAATATTTGCAAGATACATGTGCTAAAGTCAATAATTTTAGAAAAGGGGGCTTGGACAACTATTTCTGCGAATGGCACTAATTTTGGTGTAATAGTGTACACTGCAGTAATTTCCATGCCTGTTAAAGCATGTATTTATATTCTTTTCCCTTCGCATATTAAGACTTTTAAATTTTTTATTAACATACCAAATACTCTGATTTTTTATTTTATTGTTAGAGTATATTTATGCTAACGATATCTTTATACTTGCACATATATATGTATAATTGTTAGTAAACAAGTTATTTTACTTGTATGTGTATGAATAAAAGGGTAACTATATCTTAGAAATAAACCACACTAACTAACTTTACAAGCCAAATTTATTTAAACAATTATTTTACAAATATATGAAGAGCAGAAGTTCCAAACATCCTAAGTGCCATTACTTGTGAAAATCAGTTTTTCGCAGATAATAGTTCTTAATGCCAATGTCGATACCATCAGTATGTTTTAAGTGCCTCCCGCAATCAGTTTGAATTTTACAGGAAGTCAAAGATAGCAATGTTGTATGTCCATCTAATGTGCTCTTTCCAAATATTCTATGTGCCATGGAGATTTTGTGGCAGAGTCAACCTCCATTTTTTTATGTTTGCTGTGCATTGGTCGGTTTACTGTGGTTTGTTGTTTGTTGTGCCTCACTTGAAGAAAAATTAATTAAGGAAATTATTCGACGATTATCACAAGATGAGATCGGAAAATGCTCAAGGAACATACGTTTTGGGATTAATGATTATTAAAACTGTAAAAAGAAGACGACTTGGAAAATATGCTCACCCTTCTGACAAAAGACGTAAGTGCAGTATCTGCTATCTCTTACCTTTGTCTGATGGGAACATGATAAAGGCATGTAGGAATACTTTTCAACAAACTTTAGGATTAAAACAGAGATTTATCCAGACACTTGAAGACAGGAAAAAGAAAGGAATATCATTTTACAAAGACAAAAGAGGTGGAAATCACATAAACACAAAATCCACCTCTGATGACCGAGATTCCGTAAGATCTTACATGACCTCTTTGCCCAAAGATGTAAGTCAGTATGGTAGAGCAAAAACAAACAAATCTTTCCTTATTTCAGACTTGACTGTTTCAAGGATGTATAAGGTTTCAAAACTTTAAACCCAGGTAGTATTGTCACATAAAAATTTTCAGCGTTATGTTCAGAAAGGATTTCACCGACTAGACATTTCAAAAATCACGAGACGACACATGCGCAACATGTGATTTACTTAATGCTAAGGTCGCAGCTAATGATGCTGATTCGAGGGAAGATAAAGAAGAGCAGACTGTTCACCACCGCAAATACAGAAACACACTAACTGAAATGCAAAATGACCACTGTGATTCAAAGCTACCTGGATGTACATATTCAGTGATGTCAGTATATTTACAGCAAGTTATTACATTGCCCACATTAACACATGAGAATATGTACTACAGCAGACAAATTAACTGCCATGATTTCGGTATTCATCTAGCTGACAATGATGTAGCTTTTACGAATGTTTGGCATGAAGCGATGGCTTCCAGGGGAAGCAATGAATTTGCTTCTTGCATTTTTACCATGTGAATGAGGGAAAACTTTGTCGAGACAAATTGATTATCTGGTCTGATAACTGCTGTGGGCAAAATAAGAATAGAACAGTATTTTTTCTTCTGGTGTACTTGACGAATTTGCAACTGTTTTTAGTTATGCAACATAAGTTTTAGCTGAAAGGCCACAGTTTTCTAAACTGTGACAGACACTTTACACACATTGTGAAACTCAAAGCAAAATCACAGTTTTTAACTCCAGACGATGTGATGGAAGTTATTCGTAATGCTAAGGATGTCCATCCCTTGATTCCTGTTAAGATTCACTTACACAACTTCTTGCACTCTGTTAGTGCAGGTGATGGTCTTATTAATAGGAAAGGAATTCCCATACAGAAACTCATTGTAATTAAGAAGTGTTATTTTGATCCTGCCAATGTGTTTAACAAGCAGACATTCAGTGAACTGGAGGCTTGAAGTAATCAGAATATTAAAAAGAAAAAAAAAAAAAAAGGGAAAACGATTCAGCATGTGAGAGCTGTAAATTTGGGTGCAAAAGAGAGCCCGGTTCTATCAGATGAAGAAAAATAGTCTTAACTGCCATGTTACAATACTTGAAGTAGTATGCACAGGAATTTTTCTGATCTCTCATTTGACAGCACTAGTTGCAGTAAACCTACAAACGTTATTTTGGCCATGTTGGTTTTATATTACGTTTTCTTTTTAACAAATACCTTTATTATGTCAATGGTTTTGAGTTTTTCGTATGATGATGCAAAAGTTTATTGATGTTAAAGTTCCAATAAGATCTATTATTTTCTACTATTAATTTTTTTTGTAGGGCCCGATTAGCTAACATATAATTTTATGTTGAAGACCACATAATACATTTTTGTAAAAATTCTATAATATTTTTATTTGAATCCATTGTATATTTTCTTAGAAAGTTTTAATTTGTATAGTATTCATGTTAAATTTTGTGCAATAAAAACAAACATTTAAAATCTTAATAAATCAGAAGTTTTCACGCAAATAATGTTATGTTTTCTAGTATTGCTCATTTTTTTATTTTCAAAACCTTTTAATAATTTCCAGAATTGTACATACAACCGTTTAAAGTCTCACTATCCTGGCAGTTGTAATATTTCACTGGGCTTTCTGCTGACACTTAGATCCTGGTAAATTCTGAACAACCTGGTACTTGTAATACTTTGGTAGGTCAGCTTCCTGGTACTTAAAACATAATAGGGCCAACATTTAATAAAATTTCTCCAAATTAAATCCAAAAGCCAATGGTATACTCAATAGCTCAACAATTACCATCTACAATCTGGTACAAAAAAAATTAAACTGGATTCAAAAGCAGTTAAACTATTTGTTTTTTGCTGCTCCTGCAAAATTTGGTTTTATGCACTTAGAATGTTTGGAACTTCGGCTTATTATATGTCCTTGCACAATAATTCATTTAATGGTTTCTTCAATGATGGTCATAAATTCTGGTGATAATCCCCATGTTGTCTGTTGCCCTCACCTTTACTTCACACATGCACTTGGTCCATTGCACGAGGTCCTGAAATCAA
>NQII01013805.1:0-23802 GCA_002778355.1 Clitarchus hookeri | reverse complement strand
GAACAAACTATTCTCATTTGAAAGGATTCAGGTAAAATTCCCTGTCCAGCTATCATAATTGTTATTTGCTCTGGTTTCCAAAAACCACACCAGGTGAATGTTGGAATGATACCTTCCCTAAAGTACGGTACTGCTGATTACCCCAACCACTGTTTCCCTATTTAATAATCCTGTTGTAAAGCATTTATCATCTGAGCAAGGTCTTTGCAAAGGCACATTTCTTACACCAATACATCCCTAAAATCAATACATAAATAAGAATTTAAAAGAGATATATCTACGAAGGCTTCTTGGTAACCTGTAAGATAGTTATCAATTTAATGGTTTAAATAAAATTACAATAAGCTCATTGTTTGCACGATACTCACAAACCCAGCTAGTATCTGAGGACTTCGGTTATTTTTTGTTCCAGAGAAGGCAACATTCAAACCATCTATAACTATGTTGTAAGGTTTAGCAGACTGCAGAAAACTCCTGAATTCCTCCAATTCTGCAGGACTTGTCTTGAGGAACACGTTACGACCAATCAGCACCTGCTTCATAAATACTTCCCTCAACTTCTCAAACTCTTCAGAAGTCAAAGAGATGATGGGAAGGTTTTTTCCACAAGACTTGCATGTCCCCCTTCAACAGATATAACCCACATACTCTTAACATTATTTTATATAATAGTTTGTGTTGAAAATAAAAAAACTTATGTAAATCTCTATACAACCATGAAAAGAAACATCAAAAAAATTGTAAAACCAATAAAATAGTTTTGTATTGTGGTAGCTTAGAATTAAAAGAGCCCAATAATGTGCACTGCATTTAAATTACTATAAATTATTTTTTTGTTTTTTATTATCAATGTACATTAACAATAAACAACACACAATCACACCAAACATAGACACATCTATATTTGTGCGCACACACACACACACATGCATCCACCCACTCATTCAGAACACACTTAAGATATACTTTCAGCAACATAATTTATACTCTAGATCAAGCTCCAGTTTGCTACAAGGGTTATTCGGAAAGTATAAAGTCCGAATCGCCGTAGTTAATCTAATGTTGCGCAAACATTGTAACGCGCATGTGCACCGACTCCCGGCATGCCTTGCTCATCAAACAACGCCATTTGCATTGGTATTGTTGGAGTGTGCTGTTTACAGTGCCAGTTCAAAATGTTTAAAACAATTGATCAGCCCGCAGACTGTGAAATACGGCCAGTGATTCGGTTTCTGACAGCAAGGAACGTTTTAGCAGCGGAAGTTCATCGACAGATAAGTCAAGTGTATGGCCCCAATGCGATGAGTGACAGCACAGTGCGTAAGTGGGTGAGAGCTTTCAAGGACGGATGGGNAGTCAAGTGTATGGCTCCAATGCGATGAGTGACAGCACAGTGCGTAAGTGGGTGAGAGCTTTCAAGGACGGATGGGAAAATGACCATGATGAACAGCGAGCAGGCCGACCATCAGTGATCACAGAAGATTTGGTCAAAGCCGTGGACGAAAAGATTCGTGAAGACCGGCGATTCACAATTTCAACACTAGCATTGGAATTTCCGAATGTGGGTAGAACAACTTTGCACAAAATTGTCTCTGAAAATTTGCAATTTCACAAATTGTGCGCACGTTGGGTTCCCAGGCTGCTTACTGAAGAACACCAAATGAAAAGAATGGCTTGTGCTCTTGATTTTTTGGACCGATACCATAAGGAAGGTGATCAATTTTTAGAGAAGATGAAAGGTGAAAGAAGCAGTTACAGACCTGGTTATCCTCACAGGCGGCAGACGTCTATGACTTAGGCATACAAAACCTTGAAGAAAGTTATGACAAATGTTAAAAAAATATGGAAACTAAGTAGAAAAATTATGAAACATGTAAGGAATTAAATAAAAAACGTTTTTTGAAAAAATCGGTGATGGTTTATGTTTTATAAGAAATTGGACCTTACTTTCCGAATAACCCTCGTGCAAGGGAGTCGGGGAGGGGCTGAAAAGCACTATTTCTAATAGAAACTAGCAAGTATTTCCCGAAAAGGGCATTTGTTGTCGATAGCAATATGATCATCCTTCATCAAAAGTCCAGAAAGCTAAATAAAAATAATTCAGTTGCAGTACTAGAGAATTGCTTTCTTTACTTCCAACACTAATAAATTTTTACACTGTGCAAGATCACATGAACTACCTCCATCATCTTGCTTCATGGAAATAGGTAACAAACATAGACAACCAAATAAAGCACACAAAAAGTAATAAATGTTGGAGACACTCCCACTATCCACTCAGAATGTGGGAGCAAGAGAAGGGTGAAAGAAGAGAGAAGACATCATCAGAGGAAGTGTAGTTGATGCAATGTGTGCTGTATTCCCGCAGTGTACTCCACCTGACACTACGAGCTGCACGACCACATCACCTGTTAGAGGCAGATACATAAGGTTAAGTCATGTCGTCTTGAAACTCTTTCGATAAACTGGAATTTTCTCACCTACAATATTCTCAGAACAAAAAGAATTACGAAGCAAAATTTCCTAATCATCTTTAACAGAAACTGTTTATGACCCATTCTTTGATTACTTTGCTCTCAAAAATGAACTTGTACTGTACAGATCTTCTGAGTTCTCTTCCAAGAATATTCTAGAGTTGTATGTACTACCAAATATGACCTTATTTCTGGGTTCGGTTAAAGTGTATAAATTACATAATTTAATAACGAAAGTCCACAGTGATGTACAGCTTCTGTGGAACATTCCTTCTTGGCTCTTATAAGAATAAACACATATCTAAAAAGCAGGCAGTTGCAGTACAGATTTTGAGGGTCAAGTCTACTTTCCATCAAGAACCAAGCTCTTATCACTATGAAGAGCAAGTCCTTTCACAATGTCACCAAGAAATTCTTGCATAATCCATTTCAACCATGAAAGGTACCATTTTTATAACTAAAGTGTGAATAATCACAAATTTACGAGTTCTCACACAACAGCATGTTTAGCAACCACGATAGAACGATTTATCACTGATATTTTGAAATACATACACGTTAAACATGATAGTGCAAAACAAATTATAAGGCAAAAAATAGATGAAAACATGCCAAAAAGTAGGCCTATCTGCAAAAAAGTATCAAGAAACAACCCTTTAAAGGGTACTGCACGTATAACAAAACAGGACCTAAATCATTATAAAGTATTTCATGCTATGAATGTATCCACCGCAAGCTTGTCTGATTACATCATCAACTCACTGTTAACTTTCTGTTTATTTAATGTTACCCATAAACGGCTGAACATTAATCTGAATTTTTTGGCTACATGTGACCAACTTCCAGCGTAAAAATGTTGTGTAAATCTCAAGCCTTAAAATGCACAAAAAAATTAAGCTCCCTTCATACACGAATGTGTAATTGAACCACATAGCTCATTTTCTGGCACATTCTGTCTTAAATCCCCCTAACACACAGCTAAATGGTAAAGCAATCAGTCAAAACACCAGAATGAGAAAAAGTTAAAATTTTAATGAATTGAGGAGTGATATTAGACATAGTACCAAAATGACAGAACAGTTAATTGAACTACATTGTTCAGTCACTGATGAAAAAATTCACAAATAGCCACTCGATAGTACAGATCCACCTCCAGCTACAGTAACACATTCAACATCATGTACACCCAATCTTACATCCCACCTATGACGTGAAACCCTGTTAAGATGTTACCACTTGAGACGATTTCCTGTTTTAATAAGCTTACACAATTATCTCCTGGTATATAAACATGTGAGAAATTGACCCTTTCCAGAAGTTTTCCTGGTTAATAAGCTAAAATTTTTCAGTCCCTTCAGAAATTTCTTAAGAGAGTTTTACTGAACTTGTTACCTTAAATGAATTATTATAAACATCCTCAAAACTTATATAAGAACACATTCTAATAAAAATAAGTACAAAAGTTATAATTATACATTGTATGACCAACAGTACGTCTTGTTCAACAGATACTGGATTTGCAAAAGCCAGTTTTCTGCATAGTTAGTTACTCACGCATTAAGGCATAAAACAAGAGCTTGGGTACTGACCTTTGTTCAAGATGTGTGAAAGTTCCAACCCATTTAGTTTTTGGAACAGAAAGTTTGAAATAACTCTCCTTCAACCTCTCTGCAACGTCTCTGGTTGGTCTGATATCATTATTGGCCATGTAAGTCAGAAGTTGATCAAGCAATTTGACACCACAGTCTTTACCTTGTGCTACACAATATTCTAGCCACGCTAAGTACACCACAGGCAGAGGTTTCTTGCCGTAACGCAAGAGTTCATCCATCGAGCTCCAACCCACGTCAGGTTCGTTGTGGCTGAACGCAGCGCTCACCACGGCGTTGAGAGCCAGCGCATTAGGCGTGGCAGCGAGTTTCACAGTTTCCAGTAACTCGAAGCTCTCTTTCCAACGGCGCGTGAGGGAGAGTCCGAGGACGGCATTCTGTGCCGTGTGCGGATCAAGCAAGGGGCAAGACGAACGAAGGTTGTCGTACACAGACAGAACCATGTCTTCGTCGACGCTGGACTCCTCGCTGCACACGTGACACAACTTTAAGAAACTGCCGGCAGTTGCCATGTTGAGACACTTGCCCACAGACGATAAAAACCTCAGGTAAGAAATACCTACGCTGAGTTTTCTGTTCGCAATGCACCCTGCCATCACTAAAGCATCTATGTTTTTCTCTATGATGGAACCTGTCATGCCTAAAATGTCGGCTCTCAATTTCTGCCACTCTTCTATCGTTGGCGGTTTGTCTCTAATAACAGCTTTATCTAGAATGTGTTTCTGTTCTGTATTCCATTTACCCTCGACTGAGACACTCTGCTGCTCTTCAGCATTACAAGTTTCTGAAAATACACTTAGTTTTTTCACCTTCACACCTGAGGCAGTCCTATATAATTGGCAAAGTGGGAAAAACTGTAACTTTGAGCAAAGTTCTGCCCTACTTAACACTGAATAGTAAGAAACAAAATGTTTCTTCAATAAATTATTGAAACCCAAATTGATGGAAGAGTTGAAGAACGTAAGTGCCTGTTTTAAATGTACTGGAGAAAATTTTGAAATGCTGGATGCCATCTCTATAGTTGATACTGCAAATAAAAAAGAAAACAAACACTATTACCTGAATAGTAAATGTACAAAAAACTATTCAAACAGTTTGATGGTAGTTAAACACAAAAAATGTCCACCAACAACAACCACACAGCGCATTGAATTAAATTTACACTACTAAATTTTTCAAATTTGAGGGGGGTAGGGAAAATATATTAAAGGCGCTATGAACTGGTACAACCAGTTTGCACAATGGGAGACAACTTTTGAAAGAGACAAAACTGCTAGAGCAAAAAGGAGAAAACTGCATTGTTGAAGTACAGCAAAGGCCATATGAAATCACATCAAATTAAAAAAAAAAAATGGAAGCTGCACCATTTTTTATGTTGATAAAAATTTGTTCCCATGTTACCCTATCCTCAAGGTGAAAGAAAAACAATCTAGATTTTTACCTACAAGTGGATCATGACAGTCATTTTTCCTACACACTGCACAAGCAAATTTCACTGATTTTGGAGGTTTACGCAACTTTTTTAATAAGTCACCTATTGTGGAGTTTTTAGTGTTGTTTAAAAGCTTACATATGATACTAGTACACTATATATTTATATTGTAAAATACATTTTGCATTTTCATGATGGCAGCCATTTGCTTCCAGCATTCAGATGTTTGTTTTACCCCACTTTATACCCCACTTCTCAAAAATGAACTTGTACTGTACAGATCTTCTGAGTTCTCTTCCAAGAATATTCTAGAGTTGTATGTACTACCAAATATGACCTTATTTCTGGGTTCGGTTAAAGTGTATAAATTACATAATTTAATAACGAAAGTCCACAGTGATGTACAGCTTCTGTGGAACATTCCTTCTTGGCTCTTATAAGAATAAACACATATCTAAAAAGCAGGCAGTTGCAGTACAGATTTTGAGGGTCAAGTCTACTTTCCATCAAGAACCAAGCTCTTATCACTATGAAGAGCAAGTCCTTTCACAATGTCACCAAGAAATTCTTGCATAATCCATTTCAACCATGAAAGGTACCATTTTTATAACTAAAGTGTGAATAATCACAAATTTACGAGTTCTCACACAACAGCATGTTTAGCAACCACGATAGAACGATTTATCACTGATATTTTGAAATACATACACGTTAAACATGATAGTGCAAAACAAATTATAAGGCAAAAAATAGATGAAAACATGCCAAAAAGTAGGCCTATCTGCAAAAAAGTATCAAGAAACAACCCTTTAAAGGGTACTGCACGTATAACAAAACAGGACCTAAATCATTATAAAGTATTTCATGCTATGAATGTATCCACCGCAAGCTTGTCTGATTACATCATCAACTCACTGTTAACTTTCTGTTTATTTAATGTTACCCATAAACGGCTGAACATTAATCTGAATTTTTTGGCTACATGTGACCAACTTCCAGCGTAAAAATGTTGTGTAAATCTCAAGCCTTAAAATGCACAAAAAAATTAAGCTCCCTTCATACACGAATGTGTAATTGAACCACATAGCTCATTTTCTGGCACATTCTGTCTTAAATCCCCCTAACACACAGCTAAATGGTAAAGCAATCAGTCAAAACACCAGAATGAGAAAAAGTTAAAATTTTAATGAATCGAGGAGTGATATTAGACATAGTACCAAAATGACAGAACAGTTAATTGAACTACATTGTTCAGTCACTGATGAAAAAATTCACAAATAGCCACTCGATAGTACAGATCCACCTCCAGCTACAGTAACACATTCAACATCATGTACACCCAATCTTACATCCCACCTATGACGTGAAACCCTGTTAAGATGTTACCACTTGAGACGATTTCCTGTTTTAATAAGCTTACACAATTATCTCCTGGTATATAAACATGTGAGAAATTGACCCTTTCCAGAAGTTTTCCTGGTTAATAAGCTAAAATTTTTCAGTCCCTTCAGAAATTTCTTAAGAGAGTTTTACTGAACTTGTTACCTTAAATGAATTATTATAAACATCCTCAAAACTTATATAAGAACACATTCTAATAAAAATAAGTACAAAAGTTATAATTATACATTGTATGACCAACAGTACGTCTTGTTCAACAGATACTGGATTTGCAAAAGCCAGTTTTCTGCATAGTTAGTTACTCACGCATTAAGGCATAAAACAAGAGCTTGGGTACTGACCTTTGTTCAAGATGTGTGAAAGTTCCAACCCATTTAGTTTTTGGAACAGAAAGTTTGAAATAACTCTCCTTCAACCTCTCTGCAACGTCTCTGGTTGGTCTGATATCATTATTGGCCATGTAAGTCAGAAGTTGATCAAGCAATTTGACACCACAGTCTTTACCTTGTGCTACACAATATTCTAGCCACGCTAAGTACACCACAGGCAGAGGTTTCTTGCCGTAACGCAAGAGTTCATCCATCGAGCTCCAACCCACGTCAGGTTCGTTGTGGCTGAACGCAGCGCTCACCACGGCGTTGAGAGCCAGCGCATTAGGCGTGGCAGCGAGTTTCACAGTTTCCAGTAACTCGAAGCTCTCTTTCCAACGGCGCGTGAGGGAGAGTCCGAGGACGGCATTCTGTGCCGTGTGCGGATCAAGCAAGGGGCAAGACGAACGAAGGTTGTCGTACACAGACAGAACCATGTCTTCGTCGACGCTGGACTCCTCGCTGCACACGTGACACAACTTTAAGAAACTGCCGGCAGTTGCCATGTTGAGACACTTGCCCACAGACGATAAAAACCTCAGGTAAGAAATACCTACGCTGAGTTTTCTGTTCGCAATGCACCCTGCCATCACTAAAGCATCTATGTTTTTCTCTATGATGGAACCTGTCATGCCTAAAATGTCGGCTCTCAATTTCTGCCACTCTTCTATCGTTGGCGGTTTGTCTCTAATAACAGCTTTATCTAGAATGTGTTTCTGTTCTGTATTCCATTTACCCTCGACTGAGACACTCTGCTGCTCTTCAGCATTACAAGTTTCTGAAAATACACTTAGTTTTTTCACCTTCACACCTGAGGCAGTCCTATATAATTGGCAAAGTGGGAAAAACTGTAACTTTGAGCAAAGTTCTGCCCTACTTAACACTGAATAGTAAGAAACAAAATGTTTCTTCAATAAATTATTGAAACCCAAATTGATGGAAGAGTTGAAGAACGTAAGTGCCTGTTTTAAATGTACTGGAGAAAATTTTGAAATGCTGGATGCCATCTCTATAGTTGATACTGCAAATAAAAAAGAAAACAAACACTATTACCTGAATAGTAAATGTACAAAAAACTATTCAAACAGTTTGATGGTAGTTAAACACAAAAAATGTCCACCAACAACAACCACACAGCGCATTGAATTAAATTTACACTACTAAATTTTTCAAATTTGAGGGGGGTAGGGAAAATATATTAAAGGCGCTATGAACTGGTACAACCAGTTTGCACAATGGGAGACAACTTTTGAAAGAGACAAAACTGCTAGAGCAAAAAGGAGAAAACTGCATTGTTGAAGTACAGCAAAGGCCATATGAAATCACATCAAATTAAAAAAAAAAAATGGAAGCTGCACCATTTTTTATGTTGATAAAAATTTGTTCCCATGTTACCCTATCCTCAAGGTGAAAGAAAAACAATCTAGATTTTTACCTACAAGTGGATCATGACAGTCATTTTTCCTACACACTGCACAAGCAAATTTCACTGATTTTGGAGGTTTACGCAACTTTTTTAATAAGTCACCTATTGTGGAGTTTTTAGTGTTGTTTAAAAGCTTACATATGATACTAGTACACTATATATTTATATTGTAAAATACATTTTGCATTTTCATGATGGCAGCCATTTGCTTCCAGCATTCAGATGTTTGTTTTACCCCACTTTATACCCCACCCTGCTTCACTAAGTTGCATTTAGAAATCTGATGTTTTGTGTGCTTAGTGTCTACATGTAGAACAGTGTGCAATATCAATGTTATCTGGGTCAAAGAATTCCTTCCTAGAAAAAAAAATAGTCTCCAACTTGGGGAAAAAATTACAATTGCCTGTTTTCGAAGCCAAAAAAAGTTATGATGGGGACAAAATAAATTTATTAGTTTTTTATGGAAGATACTTTTGATGAATAGCTATAGAGCACAAGTTGTCGCATTCTGTTATTTTCACCCTTGTTGAATACACGGACCTTCGAAAAAACAAAAAAATTTGATTTTTAAATTTAATCTGTTGTGCATTATATAATCCCATTTCATTCTGAATGGCATTAACACTATGATGATAAGGGGTACTTCACGAGGAGATGTGTTAAGTCATCTTATTACATGACACTAATTGAAACAAACTGTTTTCTATCTTCAAGACGATTCCACCCTCCCCCACGCCCCAGCTAGAACGTATCACCATGCGAGTGCAAGAGTAAGACACCTGCAAATTTTTTTACACAGCACTATGTACCGTTCAGCATGATCTTTAATGTAAAGCAACAATATCTACAAAATTTCATGAAATGGCTTTGTAGTGTTAGATATTCCCTGAAAAACAAAACTCTCTAATTTCTTTTTTATTTATTTGCAATTTTGGTTATTGAAAGTTTAGTTTATGTATGCATGCCGAAAACACGATATGCAAACAACATAATCTGGAAAATAATTAAAATCTGCTTTTTTTCAGCAGTATTATTTATATTTTAGTAGATGTCTTATTCTTGTACCGACATATTGATATGAAGAGAGGAAAATAACAGACAAGATGTGTTACCAACTGCATAGAATGTGGCGCAAGGGGAACATGGATAATAAGGCTAACAAGTGAAGACATCTACAATCTAGAGATTATTTTAGCCCTTTAACATGTAAAATAATACAAAGTTCTAATGCTTTTACTAACTGAAACATCAACAGTAGTGATAAAACAATAGAATTACCTGTGTATGATGTTATACTCCCAACAAAAAAATGTCTAACACAGAATATTCCAAAAGGCTGCTGAACAATGAAATGTAGCTCGCCTGCTCATGGCTAAGATCACTGGAATCACGCCAACCTGGAGCCACTGCTGCCAACAAAGGAAATAAAACTGGAAAACTTGCAAAAAGAGGGAATTACTGTAACATTCTGCAATGAAGGTAACAAAAATGTTACAACTACTAAATGTAAAAGATTATTGATGACTATTTAAAAGAACATCTTCCACTGGCAGCTGGATTATGCAGCAATTTCAAAAGTAAATCAGAGATCTGAAATGTTTAAAACAAAATACAATACAACAAAACCTTATAATAATACTCTTTAACACTGAAATATAAGATTTAAAAATGGAAAGTAAGCTACTGATTACAAGTTTGCGTACTTCTTGAGGTAAATTATTATTACATGCCACTGAATTTTTTTGCATAGATATAAAAATTTAACTGGGCATACTTTCAAAATGTAAAGTTGAGTGGAGAGGCTTGGGTGGCTCGTAACGACATCTTGGGAAGTCGATGAGGGTGAAATGAGGTGAGAATGGAGCAGCGCTGGAATTTAAGGTCAGGGAAAACAGGAGATCCCAGAGAAAATTCACAGACCAGCGACATCGTCCGGCACGAATCCCTCTTGCAAAAATCAATCCGGGAGTGACCCGGCCGGGGATTGAACCCAAACTAGATTGGTGGGAGGCAAGCAGTCTAACCGCTCAGCCACCGTGACCCCTAAAACTGTAAACATTTGGATGTTATTGTAAATGCTTCCCGTCTGCCACCATAATGGTTTTGCAGATGCCATCTGTATTTCTAATTTTAATTTTTTATAGTTTTCTCAATAGTAACATAGTTTTGACAACTTTTATTTTTGTGGTACATCACGTTCATTGTATATTTTCAGATTCATGTCTATTTATAGATTCAGAATAGTGATGGGGAGAATGGTTCAGCTAAACGAATCAATTTGTTTGGATCAGTTCAGTGAAATGAGTTGTTCAAAAGAATAGCACATTTAGTTATTTTTGTTCTTATATACTAAAGTTCTTTAGAGTCGAGAATCTCTCTCCTTTTCAGATATTCATTATCTCCGCTTCTCGTTCTCGGCTCTTGCTGCACCTGTCTAGCACAATTAACTAGCACAATTACTAAAGGATGCTTCAATTATATTTTTTCATAAGTTTTGTGAAATGATATGTAAACTATAAAATTCCAAACTACTACTTACCGCTGTCAGGTATGAAGTTACACCATGATGTGCATGCAGGCATTATCTATTAAGAGAGATAGTATTAATGTGAAACTTGTTGCCAAACCCATCCCTTCCCTTAACCAGCTACGTGCAAGCTGCGAATCTGACGACTCGTGACTCCAGACTAATTTTACGAATGAATCAGACCAGCTGGCTCTTCTCGTCCTTCCGACGCGTTTTCAGCTTTCGATCATTGAGTCGCAAAGAATCAATTATTTTCATAGTGAATTAATTACATATTTTTGTTCACTCAATGATTAGTTCAGTTTGAACGAATCATTCACGAACGTCCCATCACTAATTCAGAGCAGTGTGTGGTACTTGCCATTTAATGACAAATGCTTAGTCTTTACATAATTTCTGTAGTGTTTTTACGTGTAGATATCATTTGTATATTATGTCTTCGGAGTGACCGAGCGAGTGAAGACTTTTGAGCGGCTCTTAACATCGAGATCTTGAGAGCCAATGAGGGTGAATCGAGGTGAGTATGGAGCAGCGCCGGAATGCAAGGGCGGGGAAAACAGGAGATCTCCAAGAAAACCTGACGACCAGCGGCATCATCGGGAACAATTCCCAATTGTGAAAATCTGGGAGCGACCCCGCCAGGAATTGACCCCGGTCTGCCTATATTTTAGTTTAGGTTCGTTTAGGTTTGTGCACAGAGAGCCCCTGTTTGATGCAACTGACAACAGGTTACAACCTATTAATGAACCTCCCTAGTTATAATGTGTATCTCACTGTAAGCAGTTGTGTATATTATAATTTTCAAAAAACTATAGAATATTTCAATGATAATTTTTTTTCAGGACAAAAATGAAAGTTGATATTGTGTTGCCAATTCATAAATTTGGTTATTGAAACACAAATGTTGTCGTTGAAAAGCATCAAAGACAGTGAAAATCGCTGTAAGTAACCCTCTCGCAGTTTACTATATTTATTATTCTGAAAAAATATTATTTTAAACTATAGCGACAATGCTGTAGCTAATCTTAGCCAACTTCAGTCCAGTGAAAAATATGGGGCAGCAGTGGGTATAGAAATTTTCAGGCTATTAAATATAGCAATACTGCATGTGTGATAATGTATGGTTATGCCGAACCCAATGTATATAAACTTTCATATACTGACTGAACATTGTTCGCTTCTATTCTAAAAATGCTTTTTGACTACTATATTTTACTAAATGAAATTTTCATAACTTAGAAATAAAAATTAGCCTAAAATCTTATATCCACAAAAAAATACAAAATAAAGCCCAAAACCGCATAATATATAGCTAAGCATTTTCCATATTAATAAAATAACTGGGTATAACCTTCTGTACAACATAGAATATTAATTCATGAAAGGCCCTACGAAGCACACAGCAAGTACATATTTTGTTCATGCTTCACCTGACAATGCTACCTATTAAATGGAGGACTCACGCCGAAATAAATATATTTTCAGTTAAATTTTTTTTTGGAAATTCATTGATTATACGTATATATATTGCTAACTGTCTCAGAAACATGTCACTCTGTGTTATGAATGTACACAGCACTGTTTACAAACTATTGAATTACAACTGCTGTAGGTCCTGGATTAATCTTAACCTGCCATACTCTACACTAGGTGGAGTCTACACCAAGGACATCTGCCACTTTGATGCCGCACATGTCAATCAGCTAAGGCAACCAGCCCATAATTTTTTTTGACAGGAAACAGTTGGCTATCGGTGTAATGGTTTTGCATCTGTATGATGTTCTTTATACTCTTACTTGTCTGTAAAATATGTGCCAATACTAATCTCCCTGGTGTGTGAAAGCTCGTTGTTCAGGAAGGTTTGAATTTGCCAAGTGCCAGTGTGGTAATGCTTCGTCCTGCTGGAAAATTAAATCATCTGAATCTGCCTGCAACTGCGGGAACAGCCAGTTCTGCAGCATTTCCACATATGCTATTCCTGTGCCACCGTTTTCCATAAAACAATACGGACCATACGCCTTTTTCCCGACACACTGCACAGAAAACATTCACTTGAGCAGGGTCTCTCCCAAGCTCGACTACGGCACGTGGTTACTGTAATCCCCGTATTCGTACGTTGTGGCGGTTCACCTTTCCACATATATGAAACGTGGCCGCATCACCGTTGAACACTATGGGCAAAATAAATGTGACATCTTCCACTTGCCTTTCCAGAATAAATTCACAAAATACAACACAATATGGTTTATCGCCTTGGCGTAGGGCATGTACGAGTTCAAACCTGTATGATTTTAATAACAAATGCAGTCACAAACNCATGGTTTATCGCCTTGGCGTAGGGCATGTACGAGTTCAAACCTGTATGATTTTAATAACAAATGCAGTCACAAACCATGAAAGTTCGAACGTTCCTAAACTTCCGATGGTTTCTGAAGCTTCCTCGCCAATGGATTGGCAGTCGGGGACCTGCTGATTTGGCATTACACTACTGGCCACCAAGGTCGCCCGATCTCACTATCTGTAATTTTTTCTCGTGGACTTTCACGAGACTCCGTTGATGTGCCCCCGCCTCCTTTTTTCCCCCTAAAACAATGGGACGAACTTCAAAACACATAACACCAGACATGCGCGCTCACGTGTCGGATGAGTAATTATGATTATCGTGTAAATGTATGACGTGCGTCCACAAGAGGTTCAGGGGGGAGGGGGGGATAAGGGCATATTGAGTACTCGCGATAACTTTAAACTTAATGTTCAGGCATGTATTTCACTTTTCACCTAGCACATGATTCTCTGTTCCTTAGTTTAAAACATAGGGCCTTTTGAAATCGGATGAAATCTTTCTGATACATACCATAAATAAATACTTGATCAGTGGGCATGGGTATATGTAAACAATGTAGCATGTTTACAAAACCATCGACGTAACCTAAATAAGTACGACTAGTTTTCAAATTACCTCCAGTTCAATGAACACAAAANTGTTTACAAAACCATCGACGTAACCTAAATAAGTACGACTAGTTTTCAAATTACCTCCAGTTCAATGAACACAAAACTTGTACAAATATAAAAAATTACACAAAAAAATGTGCACATTCACTTCAACCGGCACAATTTTCACTCCTTTATATTGTTTTTGTTTACAATTTATCTCCAGGCTATCCACATTATTTATAAACAAAAATTCCTATTGGCTAACCTGCGGGTACAAAAAAAATTTAAGACCTATGAAATTGTGAGGAAAAGATTTTAGATATATTTGCAATAAATGAAAATTTACCGTTGCTAAGTTAACGTAATTTTAAAACCCAATTTCGTTTGGCCATATACGGTTCTTCTACCGTAATTCATTTGGCTATCCTTCCTGCGCGCTATCTACCNTAACCCAATTTCGTTTGGCCATATACGGTTCTTCTACCGTAATTCATTTGGCTATCCTTCCTGCGCGCTATCTACCACGAGACAAGAAAACTAAATTAACGTAGCTGGATGAAGGTGTGTACTTAAAGCAAATATGTAAATATGTTTTATATTGTAACATTTATATTTATCAATAGAATTTCTTGATATTTTTCGTTTTAAATCACAATTTTAACCACTTTTAAGAAATTACAAAATTATTTGTCTATACAGTTTAATTTAGCATCACTAAAACTANAATCACAATTTTAACCACTTTTAAGAAATTACAAAATTATTTGTCTATACAGTTTAATTTAGCATCACTAAAACTAAACTTTTGTATAATTCACACATGGAATCAGTATTTTTCAATTGTATATATAAACCATAATATTACTATTGGGTAAATGGAAGTGTGTGTCCGTGGTGGCACAACTGAACATTGATCGCTGATCGCTCGCCATTAAATTAGTTCGGCAGATCTGCTCAGTTTCTGTGTTATCACGTGGTATTTATTCCAGTAGTCTCGGCAAGCACTCCCGTTGCCTCCACCGTCGGAGCTGCACGGTCCTGAGTGCTCACGCGACTCCTCGAAGTACCGCGCTTTGAAAACGGGGGGTCTGTCATTCACACGAGGGAATTTAGGTCACTTCCATATAATGGTACTGCAGACGGCAGTGTGCCTTAATTTTTGCATTTTATTTCTTGATTGTACAGATTCTATAACCTAGCAGTAAATTAAATCTTATAATTCTGGGTGAGAATATTTTATCTAAATAACTCAGTCAGGTGATAGCACATGAGTAAAAGTTTGTTTGGCTGCCTAGTAATACCTACCCAAAATAATGAAACTTGCATTAACATCAACTTTGTTACAGAATTTGAATATGTATATGCATTAATTGTTTCCTGAGTAAGAAATCATCCTATACATTCAAACCAAATGGATCTTCAAGGTTCTGATGAAGCAAAAACAAATTGAGCTTGTTTGCTACCAAGAACAAAAACAGGTACCGAATTAAGAAATTATTGAAATCACCTGAGCATAAATGACTCAAAAGGCAACACGCAGACAGACCCGCATGAAGGAAGGAAATAAAAGAATACGGAATCATTGTTGTTGCTCTGCGGAAATGTCTGAAAACCCCATTAAAAAATATCTGTTAAAATATTTTTTACTGTGGATATTTTTATTAGTTTGCATAAGGGTGGTTACCTTCATATTATATGATCAATTGATTACCTACACTAAGTATGTTAGTTACATGGTTTGTAGACGTGTAAGTTGTGCAAGCCTTTTGAAGATAAAGTTAATGTTTTAAAAAATCAGGTCTAAATATGATAAATAACTGAGTGATGAATGACAAGTTTGCAATTTTGGTAGAATATATTAAAATGGCAATTATATTTAGATGACTTCAATGAAACTGAGGGTTTTCTGTGACTACAACAAACTGTTACAATTGCATTAGTCAAAGATCACTTCTGTAAAATTAATTTCATAATAGTTCACTGAAGATACCTATCTTCATTAAAAGTCATCAAGTTTGTCCTAAAATACTAATATACTGTCCCACAATACATCACAATAGAATTGTATTCCTTATTGCTTAATTAAAACCCATACCCACTGATCCTACAATACTGTTTTCCCAATTCCTGTCCCTTGTTGGAAAAAGTTCTGTTGTCAAGATTTATTCTTCAAGACTTTCCTAAAAATATGATTCTTATGAATGACAATAACATTTCAAAGCCTTTCAAATTAGGCGTGCACACAAGGGCTGTTGGTACCAGTCTGCAGCATTTCACAAAATGGTCAAAAATATTAATAAAAAATGGAATGAGTTTCCCTTGTGTGAGCACTTAAAATTAAAGGTGTTTTTCATATTGCGCAAAGTGCTCACTTCATAAATTGAGTTTCAGCCCCTCCCAAAATAATATCCTGCGTACTCACCTGTTTCAAATAGCAGAAAGGCACTAGTCTCTTTTTTTCTCCACATTAACTTACAGCATAAACAATACACAACTATTTCCAGTTTCAGTTTCCATAACGTCATAGTGTGTTTTTTGAGGCGAGGGCATGGAGAAGCAATTATTCTGAGAGTAACCAAGCCTTTTTACTTTTTCTCATGGGTATGTCTGGTGTAGAGAATAAAGGGGAAGAGTTTTTACTCACCAAACAAAATATTTTAATGGAGAGTGGAGAGATTTGGGCGGCTCTTAACATCGAGGTCTTGAGAGGCGATGAGGGAGAAATGATCTGAATATGGAGCAGCCCCGGAGAAAGCAAAGGTGGGGCAAACGGAGATCCCTGAGAAAACCCACCGACCAGTGGCATCGTCCGGCACGTTTCCCACCTGTGAAGATCCAGGGAACGATCTCGTCTGTAATAAAACCTGGACTGCCTTGGTGGGCAGCAAGCTGTGTTGACCACGACATCACCCTCGTTGCCCCATTTTTATGGGACTAATCCTCCACGACATAGGTATATATTTTATTTTTAGAGCAGAGATAAGTCAATAGCGAATATTTTCCATAATGAAAAAAATATCATGGAACTTCAAATCTAGTAAACTACAGCTAAAGCCTGCATCTGTTTTTGAAACTGCAAAGAAAGTTACATCTTATTCTGGGCACAGATGTTGGAGCTGCATCCCTTCAATATGCAGAAGCACACAGGATGGCACGAGAGAAAAGAGTACGGTATAGGTATAACTGAAGTTTGAACATTTGTTCTCGTTTAAACTGTTTTCCTAAATCTTCAATAGGGAACTTTTTTTTCCCTCTGAACCAGCACAGGGTAAAATCAGCAAATCATCAGATGATGGGAGAGATTGAACACATTCCGATAACCTATTGTAAACCATCACTGCACATTTCAAGAACTTCATAAATATAGCTCGATATGCCATCCTATCTTGTAAAATAACAGTATTTTGTTCTGTAGACGGACAATCTTCCATTTTCTACAGAACTGTTTGACATGATATATAAATTACAATTAGCATCATATTTAAGATAGATGAATAGAAAACTTTTGGGGCTATTTCCGCTGTATACTGCTCAGATACATATCTTATATGTATTTATAGCGTAATGTGTTATGCCAAGTACTCCTCTTGCCCACTGACAAAACATAACCGTAAACGATGCACGTGCTCATCAAACTAGCAATTCAAAACTTATAAGTTTTCGCTACAGCAAAACAAAATCCTGCTCAACAATATTTACATTCATAATTTAAATTTTTAACAGTGTTTGTCTTTCAAGAACTTCTAGCAGTCAGCATAAATGCATATTTAACCATTGGCATGAGAGGACACGAGAGAATATAATACCCTACCACATGAAAGAAATTTAAATTTTTAATTTCTAGTACTAAAAGGGCTGCACAATTTTCCCCAAATCCCCATAACTTTTGAGAAGGCAAAAAGCAACCTATGGCCTTCTTATTCTTACTGTATTCGTTGCCAATAATAATTTTGTTTATCATGATTTCAAATCCTTCTACAAAACTTTTTTAAAACAGAAATGCAATGCCATGAATTCTGCCAATTATTAGTGCCAATGAAACAATAATTCTCAAACAACTTGTGTGTTATGCTCCTTAAACTATACATGTATGCAATAAAACATACAATAGTTGATATTAAAATTCTTCATATTTTCTTAACCCCCTTCCATAGGAAAATTGCGTCTGTAACACAACCTACTACCATTAATGCAAAGGATGTTTGTTTAAAAGATTTCATGGCTATTTGTATTCAACTATGTATAAAAACCAGCATACTTAACAAAACAGCTCCCTGAAGATACATTATGCAATTTAATCAAGTTCGCAAAACACTAATTAATAGCGCATTTACAGTTTGAATCCTTCAGGAGCTGTAGGGAATTTTCAGTAGTGTTAAATCAAACCAATGCTACCACAACGTTACAGAACTGCTATCCGCTTTTTGATTTGGTCACAATTGGTTTACAGTTTGGAACTAACAACTTTTGAAATCACCCTCTGAAAAAATTTATGGCCCTAAACTGAATCTTTTTACAGAAGCATTCCAACTAACATCTCCCACCACCTTACGACTAGAAATTCAAATTTGATACCGAAATTGTTTGCTTTTATGTACTTGCGAGTAGGAATTATCAGACCTGCAACATACTTAGGCCCTGTTTACATGGGCCATGCCGCTCGGCCAAGTGGCACAGTGCTATTTATCCCTAAGCTGGTGATGTGCGTATTGCGAGCAGTTGCCGATCNTATTCTTCAAGACTTTCCTAAAAATATGATTCTTATGAATGACAATAACATTTCAAAGCCTTTCAAATTAGGCGTGCACACAAGGGCTGTTGGTACCAGTCTGCAGCATTTCACAAAATGGTCAAAAATATTAATAAAAAATGGAATGAGTTTCCCTTGTGTGAGCACTTAAAATTAAAGGTGTTTTTCATATTGCGCAAAGTGCTCACTTCATAAATTGAGTTTCAGCCCCTCCCAAAATAATATCCTGCGTACTCACCTGTTTCAAATAGCAGAAAGGCACTAGTCTCTTTTTTTCTCCACATTAACTTACAGCATAAACAATACACAACTATTTCCAGTTTCAGTTTCCATAACGTCATAGTGTGTTTTTTGAGGCGAGGGCATGGAGAAGCAATTATTCTGAGAGTAACCAAGCCTTTTTACTTTTTCTCATGGGTATGTCTGGTGTAGAGAATAAAGGGGAAGAGTTTTTACTCACCAAACAAAATATTTTCATGGAGAGTGAAGAGATTTGGGCGGCTCTTAACATCGAGGTCTTGAGAGGCGATGAGGGAGAAATTATGTGAATATGGAGCAGCCCCGGAGAAAGCGAAGGTGGGGCAAACGGGAGATCCCTGAGAAAACCCACCGACCAGTGGCATCGTCCGGCACGTTTCCCACACGCGAAGATCCAGGGAACGATCTCGTCTGTAATAAAACCTGGACTGCCTTGGTGGGGAAGCAAGCTGTCTTGACCACGACATCACCCTCGTTGCCCCATTTTTATGGGACTAATCCTCCACGACATAGGTATATATTTTATTTTTAGAGCAGAGATAAGTCAATAGCGAATATTTTCCATAATGAAAAAAATATCATGGAACTTCAAATCTAGTAAACTACAGCTAAAGCCTGCATCTGTTTTTGAAACTGCAAAGAAAGTTACATCTTATTCTGGGCACAGATGTTGGAGCTGCATCCCTTCAATATGCAGAAGCACACAGGATGGCACGAGAGAAAAGAGTACGGTATAGGTATAACTGAAGTTTGAACATTTGTTCTCGTTTAAACTGTTTTCCTAAATCTTCAATAGGGAACTTTTTTTTCCCTCTGAACCAGCACAGGGTAAAATCAGCAAATCATCAGATGATGGGAGAGATTGAACACATTCCAATAACCTATTGTAAACCATCACTTCACATTTCAAGAACTCCATAAATATAGCTCGATATGCCATCCTATCTTGTAAAATTACAGTATTTTGTACTGCGGATGGACAATCTTCCATTTTCTACAGAACTGTTTGACATGATATATAAATTACAATTAGCATCATATTTAAGATAGATGAATAGAAAACTTTTGGGGCTATTTCCGCTGTATACTGCTTAGATACACATCTTATATGTATTTATAGCGTAATGTGTTATGCCAAGTACACCTCTTGCCCACTGACAAAACATAACCGTAAACGATGCACGTGCTCATCAAACTAGCAATTCAAAACTTATAAGTTTTCGCTACAGCAAAACAAAATCCTGCTCAACAATATTTACATTCATAATTTAAATTTTTAACAGTGTTTGTCTTTCAAGAACTTCTAGCAGTCAGCATAAATACATATTTAACCATTGGCATGAGAGGACACGAGAGAATATAATACCCTACCACATGAAAGAAATTCAATTTTTAATTTCTAGTACTAAAAGGGTTGCACAATTTTTCCCCAAATCCCCATAACTTTTGAGAAGGCAAAAAGCAACCTATGGCCTTCTTATTCTTACTGTATTCGTTGCCAATAATAATTTTGTTTATCATGATTTCAAATCCTTCTACAAAACTTTTTTAAAACAGAAATGCAATGCCATGAATTCTGCCAATTATTAGTGCCAATGAAACAATAATTCTCAAACAACTTGTGTGTTATGCTCCTTAAACTATACATGTATGCAATAAAACATACAATAGTTGATATTAAAATTCTTCATATTTTCTTAACCCCCTTCCATAGGAAAATTGCGTCTGTAACACAACCTACTACTATTAATGCAAAGGATGTTTGTTTAAAAGATTTCATGGCTTTTTGTATTCAACTATGTATAAAAACCAGCATACTTAACAAAACAGCTCCCTGAAGATACATTATGCAATTTAATCAAGTTCGCAAAACACTAATTAATAGCGCATTTACAGTTTGAATCCTTCAGGAGCTGTAGGGAATTTTCAGTAGTGTTAAATCAAACCAATGCTACCACAACGTTACAGAACTGCTATCCGCTTTTTGATTTGGTCACAATTGGTTTACAGTTTGGAACTAACAACTTTTGAAATCACCCTCTGAAAAAATTTATGGCCCTAAACTGAATCTTTTTACAGAAGCATTCCAACTAACATCTCCCACCACCTTACGACTAGAAATTCAAATTTGATACCGAAATTGTTTGCTTTTATGTACTTGCGAGTAGGAATTATCAGACCTGCAACATACTTAGGCCCTGTTTACATGGGCCATGCCGCTCGGCCAAGTGGCACAGTGCTATTTATCCCTAAGCTGGTGATGTGCGTATTGCGAGCAGTTGCCGATCCCTGCCACACAGACCGCTCGGCCGTGTGCCACACCATCCGCCACTCGGCAGCCTAACGACTTCTGCGATGGTTGTCTATGGTTGAAGTAGAACTGCATCACGGGATCTGGGGTTACAGATGCAATGCATATAGCAATATGTTGTTGAGAGGAAGGGTATGGCTAGAGTTGTGTTAACTTTTATCCCCGATTTTAACAAATTTGGACGATGTTAAGAAGTGATACTGCCATCGATGTGGGAGTTCAGCTAGGATAAAAGTCTCTTCATCTGTGTGCATGTTCTAATGGACAGAAATTGTGCTGTGGTGCATCTTTCCAGCATACCCACCCGGAGCCACTGAGCCAAAGTGAAGCCAATAAGTGGAGTGGACAATCGGAAGAGACCTAACATTCCTAACACTTTAGTTACTGACACATGAATAAAGTGACTGGATCCATGGCACTATTAATTGTCCTAACATCTCCTGCCTGATGCCCACAATAATGTAGGGTAGCCTAAACATTAATGAATACGAAATACATTTGATAAAATCATAACTAAATGTTGCAGAACTCAACAAAGTCGGACGTTGGTGATACCGCTACAATGGTTGGCAGACTCCACTTCGAAAACAGTATAATGGAGGTAATGGAAACTGCAAAATTCAGAATTGCATCTCATTTCACTGTTATCTTCAATGAGTCTCTCTACAGGCAAAGTAACTCATACACAAAATCTGAGAAACCCACGAAATCGCTGAATTAGAGTGTGGTTAAATGGTTGGGCCAGAATATATTTCGAGCAGAAAAAATGTACAGATGGTGAGTGTCAGTTAAATGCTTACTAACCCATGACTAGTGTTGCTATGTTCCTATGTCCATTAGTTACTGCCAGTATTATTTTTATCAATACACAAAATGTTGACATCTATTATAAGAATGTGAAATTTTGTTACGTACAGTACCACATCAGAAAACAATGTTGAAAAAATATGAGAAATTTTCTATGTTTATATGAAACTGGGATGGCCTTTACTGCTACAACAGTTTCAATCTTCCCCTGAAATGATTCTAAAAGAGGGAGCTGCTCTTCACTTTATCTTCTAAACTGACTTCAGCGATGCAGTAATAATTACCAGTGCATCTAGGAATTGTACCGAGGACAAGGCATTCCTTCATCACATCTGCCAAACCAAGATTAAGCGCATCTGTATTTCAGCAGCTTAGACCTACAGTATGCCAAACTTTGTTAACTTGTAAAATGGCTTTTGTTCCATACGTTTGCATTTCCTGTATCATTATCAATTGCAAGTACCTGCAAGCCCTTTTTTTTAAACTGCCAAATACTTAAAAGTATCAAAAGGAAAAAAATATTTTAAAATACAATGCAGTATTGTACAATTACTGTATTAATCAATTATCTGGCATGATGTAACAATTTTTGCATACAACAAAATACATGATGAAAAGTGAGTTCCTGTGGCTTATGGCACTTTCTTTTCTTGTGTTTTCAATAACTCTCCACTGCAGATATTAATTTGGTTAAATTATTATACAGGCATAAAAAGGTGAGGGTAGTTTTCATTACAAATGAAGAGCACCAGAACACGACAAAACTAAACAAATTCAATTGTGAGTACAACATTTTTGCTGGTATATAATTTTTATTCCTTCATATACAAAATACATACACAGTAACAAACAAGATACAAAATAATAACATTTTGGACAACATAATGACATGTTATGTATCCTTTAAAAATTTTCAATATAGAAGATAGCAGTTATGCGAGGAGAAGGTGGAGTACAAGTAACGACAAAATATGTTTCAATTAAATAAATAAGATCGAAGAATTGTATGGAGTCAATAATGATCAACTATAACGAAAACAATTTTACATTACATATGTGGGGTCAATTATACAAATTTTCTTGTTTACAGATAACAAAATCAAAATTACAGATGTATACTCTCATGATCAAGCAAGACAGATGGGTTTCCGCAACTTGAAGCCTGTTTGTCGCAAAGACGTTGCTAGTATCGACTGCACTCTCTCTTGTGCTGTCCTTGCACCACGGGAAGTGGGATCAGTCGCTCCCACAACGTTACTCTCTCCTGATCTAGGCCCTTCTTCATCGTCAACTTGTCACCAATTTCCATGTACAACAGATTCTCTGGTGTGAAGGGNGTTGCTAGTATCGACTGCACTCTCTCTTGTGCTGTCCTTGCACCACGGGAAGTGGGATCAGTCGCTCCCACAACGTTACTCTCTCCTGATCTAGGCCCTTCTTCATCGTCAACTTGTCACCAATTTCCATGTACAACAGATTCTCTGGTGTGAAGGGCTGCCAT
>NQII01013804.1:0-18983 GCA_002778355.1 Clitarchus hookeri | reverse complement strand
AATGTACTGCTGGAGTATACAATGTTCTCGGACGTCTGGGGGTTACGTCACGCGGCCAGGCGAAACTTGAACAACGCGCCGTGGGACGTCTGCCGAAAATGGACGTGCGACAGAACAAAAGCAAAAATAGTATTTGTCTCCTCTGCGTCTGACTGCGGTTCACTGCGTTGCAGCGGCCCACATACAAACTCTTGCAACGGGCATATTTCTCTCGCGATGGGTGAGATCACAATTTCGCAATTTTCCACCTGCAGGGAGGCAGGATTTTCCCGTCTGCGTTTCTGTCCACATTCTTGACGAATTGCAGTGCCGTTTATAAGCTCCTTCGCCCATTACCCTGCGAGTGACCGCAGTGGTAACTCACATTGGACTCGCATTCGGGAGGACACGGGTTCGATTCTCGGTCCATCCGGCCTGATTTCGGTTTTCTATGGTTTCCCGAAATCACTCCAGGCGTATGCTAGCGTGGGTCATAAATAAAGGTCATAAGTAATGACTTTCCCGTTCTTGCTCCCGTTCTTGCTTCTCTGAGCGACTTGACTCGTCTCTAACGACTTCGTTGTCGTCGGTACATTAAACACATCATAACNCCGTTCTTGCTTCTCTGAGCGACTTGACTCGTCTCTAACGACTTCGTTGTCGTCGGTACATTAAACACATCATAACTGCCTACCTTCAGATTGTGTCACTAGTGTGCTCTTTTACAAACATGTTTCAAAATAGGTTAAACAACAATCTTTGCTGTGCAAGGCTAGAAGCTATTACCAACAAAGAGAGCTCCTCCCGTTTAGTAATGAAATCTTCTGCTTCTGCCACAAGAATATTTTACAATTGTTTGTTACTTGTGCCATAAGACAAAGAAAAACTCTTTTCTAAAGTAAAATTGTGTCAGATACAAAACGTGCTCTTAAGTAAATGATCATAGCACAAATCTAACCTGTCGTAAAAACGAAAACATGAAAGGATGAAATTTCTTACACTATGCTCATAATCCTCAAGGATAGATCCCCAAGGGTTTCGAGAATTTTTCAGCATATATTTCACAGCCATATACCAAGGGAAAGCTGTAGCTGCAGGTAACAAATAAATTTACTTGAAATGTATTTGTTTACACTAAACGATATTTTGGTCAATCAATCTGACCTGCTCATACATCTGCATTCATCCCCTTGACCCAATATATCATGTTAATATTTTTTTTTTTACTGAGAACTTATTTGGTAACTTTAACATCATCTACGTGTATATAATACACACAATGATTTGTAAACTCATCAGACTGGTTACCATAAACCTATGAAAGTAGAGTAAAACTAATATTTTGTTTGCAATGAATCAGAATTTCGCTAGCTGTAGCAGTCTCATGGCTTTATTATTACTGTTCCGTGAGGCCGCTTCGGCTTCGTGCCCTTCTCCTCAAACTAGGGCGCGAGCAGCACAGTCCTTCAGAATAACATCATCGGTACCCAGAGGAGGGGAAGTGGAGCCACCCCATGTGCCGTGATAATACCAACGGTACTGACGTCACTCCCGTATCTGGAGGAATGAACGTCTTGGGAGTCATTGGCGACAAACTTTCTGGTCGTCGCCTAACTTGGCGTGACTCGAGAAGCGAGGAAGCTTCTGGGACAGGACATCTCGGCTATATAAGCCGCAGCCTGCCTCTGTGCCGACTATTCTTGTATGGCCATTTCTGCCGGGCGCTTGTGACTATCTGAAGGATGGCCGAAGGAGTAGTGGACATTGAGTGCAGGTGTGATCATCTGAAGTATGAGCGACAGAGCAGTGGCCAGTGAGTGCAATGTGCGACCTTCGGGAGAGCCTAGAATGAGAATGACCAGGTAAACTGTAAGATAGCAGAACTTAATGCGTGAGCGACAGACAATTGGAATGATGAAATGTATGGTATTGGGGATTTGGTTCTTATTTATGCAACTAATAAGTGAAGATGAACTACCTGTAGCTATTATAAAGACAGTGACAAGGACATTCAGAAAGTAAAAAAACAGAGAAAAAGTGGCATGGCAGTTCCCGTTTATGTAGGCGTACCCATTCTCTGATTGGCTGAACGAGGCTCCAGAATGGACCTAGTGTATAAATGACTCATACACAGTGCGCAATTTTACATATTGGTTGTGTTGCCCGCTGGAGTGTGCGACTGGAATTTACGTTGTGTACGGTTATTTCCCATCTGGTTTGCTAAGTATTCTGTGTTAAAGACTTGAATAATAATTAAAATTGGGATATTAACTGTGCTCACAGAAAGAAAAATAAGTGTAAATAGTAGGAGTAGGCATTTTTTTTTGTAAATTATAGCTCTGTGAACTTTAAGTACTTTTATTTTTATCAAGGTATCCAATCCTGATAGGCTAACCGCTCAGCCACCGCGGCCCCTCAAAAAAATTGCGTTTGCTAGTGCATTAGACGATACTTAAAAATGGTATAAACAATTTCACTGAAACTAATTAAATAGGAATCATAAAATGGAAAGCTGTAAAACGCGAAAATATTTTACAATGTACAATTGCTTAATAATATATAAATGTGTGTTTCTAAAATCATTGCCAGCTCGTGACAGATGATTTTAGCCGAGGTCATAAAGGCGTAGCGTTCATGCGCAAAAGAAACTCGTTTCTACTTTCACTTTTCAGCCTGCTTTCCGAAGGTAAGAAAGGCTTATGAGATGACGTTCCTGTCTGTGTGTGTGAATGTGTTTGTGTGTATGTGTGTGTGTCTGACTGTGCGTGTGTGTTTTCCCCCTTTAAAATTTTGAACATGTCAAATCAAATTTCAACAAATTTGGCACACATATAAAAAATACTTAGTAAGGACACCTGACTTTTAAAATTTTCGACCACCTTCAAAATGGCGGCTATTTAGAATGTGATTACATTCAAAATGGTGGCCATTTAATTATATTTTGGGTGATATTTAATATTTTGGGAACCATTCAACCTATGTAAACCAAATGTTGTATGCTGGGATACAATTGTTTATTCATTACAATTTTGACATGAATATTGTTGTTTATCAGCCATTTCGTAAAATAGCACATATTAAAAAAATTAATATTTTACATAATATCTCGAAAACTACTGATTCAATTCTCATCCAATTCGGCAAGTTAGTAAAACTATGGTAGGCCATGTAAACATAAGTGATTAAACTTTATTAGTAACTTGTTTTCAAAATGGTGGCCGTACAAATCTTTTAAATTTATTAAGAATATCTGCCATGCCATTTAACCAATTTCGACCATATTTTGTACACTGAAAGCATCTATTTCAATCACTCTACATACCAACAAATAACCACTTTTGTTGGATATTTTGGGAGATAGCGCNTACTGAAAGCATCTATTTCAATCACTCTACATACCAACAAATAACCACTTTTGTTGGATATTTTGGGAGATAGCGCAAGCGAATAAATAAAGTTAATAATTCATAACTCGGTAAAGTATGAACCGATAGTAAACAAGTAGTACTGATGCAGATNAGCGAATAAATAAAGTTAATAATTCATAACTCGGTAAAGTATGAACCGATAGTAAACAAGTAGTACTGATGCAGATGATGTTAAGTGATACGTTTTAAGCAAGCTAGAAACTTATTTTCGAAATGGCGGCAATATAGCTACTTTATCTTAGANAGCGAATAAATAAAGTTAATAATTCATAACTCGGTAAAGTATGAACCGATAGTAAACAAGTAGTACTGATGCAGATTATGTTAAGTGATACGTTTTAAGCAAGCTAGAAACTTATTTTCGAAATGGCGGCCATATAGCTACTTTATCTTAGANTATGTTAAGTGATACGTTTTAAGCAAGCTAGAAACTTATTTTCGAAATGGCGGCAATATAGCTACTTTATCTTAGAATACTATATCGTCGAAACCATGCAATCACTTTCAACTAAAATTTGTATGCTGGTAGTAGATATTACAACTATCAGCTATAAGTTCAAATCGCATCTTATGTGCGACGCGATTACATACAGTTTCTTGGCCATATTTCGGGAAACAATGCACAGGTTCCTTCTAAATGTGGCAATAAAATAGTACCNATTACATACAGTTTCTTGGCCATATTTCGGGAAACAATGCACAGGTTCCTTCTAAATGTGGCAATAAAATAGTACCACAGCAGGTGGTGTAAACTGGTATGTTTTACGTAGGTCAGAAACTAATTTTAAAAATGATGGCTATATCAAATATTTTATCTCAGTATATTTTATTAACGAAACAAATTCTAACTTAACTTTGTAGTCTGGCAATACCAATTATAACCATAAAATTTTTCTATGGAGAGACTCGTTTCTCTGCCATTTTGCAAGATAGCCTTACCACCAAAAAATTATGATTTTATCTCGTATCTTGGGAAATCATTAACCCATTCTTACAAAATTTGGTGTATATGTTGTACTGTGATAGGTCACAATATTAAATGTATTTTTGTCTAAGTAGGACACACCGATTTTCAGGATGGCGGCTATAAAATAATTTTAGTTTTGTGAGTGACATCTACGAAACTACGTAATGCATTTTAACTTAACTTTGTATATTGGCAGTATATAGTCATCGAAATTGATACTACATTGCTTTATTTGTTCTCCATTTATGAACATCGCCACATGAAAATTATGGAGGTTTTATGCCACGTCTCGAGGACCAATCTACCGATTCCAACTAAATGTTACGCAGGAAGGTTTCAAATACATTTTACCAAATTATGCACACCATAAATGCTACAGAATGAAATGCAAACTTTCATGATTTAAATTGTTCAGACAAGGATGCTCAAAATAGTATCTTCAGAAATCATTTCTGTAAGTTTGAAAAGTATATTAAAGAATTTAACCATATTCTGCCTAAAGTTGTATATAGACGTTATACATAAGAAGCTTTAAGTATAGAGCTTCTTTTGCTGGCAATTTTATGCGATAGTATCAAATAAGAAATACAATTTTTTATGTTATATTTTATGTCATATTTTATAGAATAAACAACCCATTGCCATGAAATTCTTCACACAAGTAGCGCTACGCTAGGTGATGTAAACTTACATTATTTATGTGGCTTTGTCACTTATTATCAAAATAAAGGCCCTATGAATATTTCTGGTTAGTAAACCTCTATCATTCGAAACATTAGACTAATTAAATCCGAAGATGATGCTCCGAAACTGTTCTCCGTAATGCAGTGGATTGCAAACTTACTTATAGTACGAGGTTTTAGTTTTGTCTATGGCATGTATGTATTTGTAAATAACTCACTAATTTTGCACAAGTTTCTGGTTTAATTTCTTTAGTTATTATTTCAAAGAGAAGTGTAGTCCTACCTTCTAACTCAGTTTTTAATAAATTATGAAAAAATGTGTTGCACCCATGTTGCAATTAGTTATACAGGATGCGACAACATAACTTCCTTTTTTCAAAACAAAATAAAACTCATTATATGAATCAGAAATTTTTAAATGTTATTTGTATAATGTAGGTACACGTGTTAAGTATTTTTCTACGTAATTTTGAAAATCATATCTGGTAGGTGACGCCCCGCATTGCCCATACACTGAATAAACCGATTTCTGGCGTTTGCCATGACCCTCACCAGCATATCAGCAGGTATGTTTGCAATTTCTGCCCGGATATTGGCCTATAGGTGTTGAAGTGTCCTTGGGCGGTTGATATAAACGCAGGATTCAAAAAAACCCCACAAAAAATAATCGCAAGTGGTCAAATCGGGGGACCGAGCTGGCCACTCCAAATCGCCCCTGATTGAGATGAGGCGCTCCGGGAAGTGTTCCCTCAAAACAGCCATTAATGCCCTTGAAGTGTGAGCCGTTGCTCTGTCCTGTTGGAACCGAATGTCTCGCAAGATCCAATTCATCAAGTCGTGAAAAAAATAGTCCTCTAACATGTTCGCATACCGTTCTGAATTCACTGTAACTGTGGCCACATTTTGTTCAAAAAACCAGGGACTAAGAATCCCACCTGAGGAAATTGCACACCACACTGTAACTTTAGGTGAATGCAAAGGCCTTTGATGCAATTTTCGGGGATTGGTGTCGCTCCAGTAGCGCATGTTCTGTTTGTTAACAAACCCACTCAAGTGAAAATGGGCTTCACCACTGGAAAAAACAATTGTGGTGTTTTTTGAAATCCCGCGTTTATGTCAACCGCCACACTTCAACACCTAAAGGCCAGCATCTGGGCAGAAATTTCCACACTTACCCGCTGATATGCTGGTGAGGGTCATGGCAAACGCCAGAAATCGGTTCATTCAGTGTATGGGCAATGCGGGGCGTCACCTACCAGATATAANGTGAGGGTCATGGCAAACGCCAGAAATCGGTTCATTCAGTGTATGGGCAATGCGGGGCGTCACCTACCAGATATAATTTTCAAAACTACGTAGAAAAATACTTAACACGTGTACCTACATTATACAAATAACATTAAAAAATATCTGATTCATATGATGAGTTTTATTTCGTTTTGAAAAAAGGAAGTTATGTTGCCGCACCCTGTATTAGTAACATCTTGTTGTTTATGACAAACGTAANTATTTCGTTTTGAAAAAAGGAAGTTATGTTGCCGCACCCTGTATTAGTAACATCTTGTTGTTTATGACAAACGTAATTATGCAGGGTACGTAGAGAATACTAATCTAGTGTAATACCAACGAAAGTTGACAAGTTTGGGGTAACTAAATAAGAACAACGCAATATATTTTTTTCATCAACAAAATATCTTATTTATCTTACGCAATTAATATGGTTANTTCATCAACAAAATATCTTATTTATCTTACGCAATTAATATGGTTACACCCAACAAACAGTTTTGTGTGCAACAAACCATTAACATCAGTGATATACTTACAAAACAGGAGCAAATAACCGCTTGTCTCACGAAATCCGGGTACACGCGTCAGTAAAATGGCGTCACTGGGCAGTAACATGGCACAACGTCGATAGCCAATTAGAGCTTCGTAACGTACTTGAAAACTGGCAACCTTACCAATAGTGAATAGCTTATAGGACAATAGGCCCACTTCCCATTCTTCCAGTAGCCAATCATAGAATGAGTAGGCCTACATCAAAGGGACAGCCAGATAATTTCACTTCTCCGTATAAGCTGTTCGCGGTTAATTGAGAACTTTTGAAATCCAACTTTGGAAAATGTCACTGACATCACCTGCATTTATTTTAACCGGCATACTGACTTGCATTAGCCCAGAAAAGTTGGTAACAACGGAAGGAATGTTAATCCATTTTATAAATTGAAACGAAAGTTTTGGGTGAACAATTATTATTACTGAAATTATATCTTTGCAATCCATTTTTTAAGTATTTACAATCTTGTTAGATACTAAATTTTCTAATAATTTGCCTGTTTCTCCTCGCCGACTATGAACAAAATGATCAAGCATATAGCAACGTAAATTTTTACATATAGCGGAAGAATACACATTGTTCATACGTAGCAAACTTAAGAGGATTTTTCAAAAGTTCAAAGGTCAAAATTTCTCAGCTTACCGTCAACGTGGCTTTATTACGGAGGCTTCTGGACGCCGCAGCGCGAATCTTTCGTACTCTCATAGATATTACTCGCTCACAGCATTGCCTACTGTTTGTTATAGTCCCATAATTACACGGGGCGTGCCTGAAGACGTGATTACCATACACAATAGTACTACGAAAAAGGAAATTTTTTAAGTCCACCCTGATAACCAATTTGCAAAATACTACCCCCTCTAATGAGGAGTGGCGAATTTAAAGTATTGTAGGCATTTTAAAATCACGCGTATCCTCCTTTCGCCTTGTAAGAAAGGACGGGAATAAATGCCGATTTAAATATATCTTGCAACAAAAATAAATCTCTCCATCACAGAATACGTAACCGTGAATAATGATAAGATTAATATTATTAGCTAATATCATTAGTCATACAAGATCACTCAAAATCGCTGTCACCCTCGAACACAGTGAATAATTAACAAGCATTTGTCGGCACACCTGCTTTGTCCTGCGTGCTCACATGGAAGAAAGATACGAAGGCAGAAATAAGCTGCACACGTCAATTAAGTTAGCAGCTTTTCTCGGACTTTTCGAGTCTTGTTGGTCGCGAGCGATTATTTCGACACGTAATTTCACCGGGATTCCAAAATGGTAAACTTATGGACAAATTTTTCATGGGAAACTTTCACGGCAGGCGATATCATAGTATCGTACGTGCGCACCTGCATACTTAATTGATTTTATGGCGGCGTGTAATTGTAAGTAATTCCTTAATACACTGCGTCAATCATATTTATGTAACTCCGAGAGTGAACGCACGCACTTCATAGGCGCACTCACTGGACACGGAAAAACAAAACCATCCAGTCACGGTAACTGGATTCTATAATTTTTTTTTTAAGGCTTTGAATTGTGCGCACATTTTCCGTCATTCAATAAGAGCAACAAATGAGTTCCTTTATCCGCCATCATAGACACACCAGTTATATTGGCATCATTATTGTTATTAACCATCTTTCTACTCGCTCACTGTACTGTATGTCACTGCTGCATTGTAAAATGTACATTTATTGTTTGCTGGTTGCCATCCAATTATGTTCTTGTCGGTTTTGTCCTAAACGAATAATGTTTACCGTGTAACGTTATATAAAATTCATAATATACATTTTAGTTGTTCTAAATATTTGTTGTTATTTGGCTTAAGGAAATTATTTTTAATAAACTGCAATACATTTGTAGAAACCTGGTGAAAACAAGCAAAGCAGTGATTATGATATTGGGAAGGGCTTTTTATTCCAGATTAGGAAAAATCTCCTACTATACTTCCACGAACTCCACACTAGCATAGCCTTCGTGGTGATATATACCGAAATTCATGAAAGCTTTCCACGTGTGTCGTGTGTCTCTAGATGCACTAGGCTATTCCTGCTGTGTAAGCCGGCTTACCGAACGCAGTTTTCAGGCTGATCACAGCCCAGCTCGGATCATTACCTCGCTCACTGTGCGGAGGAAATGGTGGCTGAAAGGGTTTAATACGTCACGGCTGCGGTCGTGCTATCGGCCGGCAAAACGATCAGGCGAGGGTTCTAGATCGGTCGGTTTAATTGAGCGTGCAGTGCTCTGCGTAAGAGAGGAGAAGGGGGAAAAATAATATCCCCCCTTTTTTTAAACGCCTGCTGCTACACCGTCAACGACTGTAGAGGAACAGAAAATGTGAGTGTATAGAAGTGAAATGGAGTGACACTTTCTTTCGTGTGGACGTACCCATTCGCCAATCATCTGCGCGAGTCTTTCGAACACCCCTGTGCCTGATTGGCTAAACTGTAGTTTTTTTTATATTCGTGCTAGGAATTCTCAGGAAACTAGTTTGAATAAAATATTTATGTAACAATATAAATAAATTATAGGTAATTTCACAAAACATTACTGTTGAAAATGTAAAGCAAATTTGAATTTGAAGAAGAAAGTGTTGAGGACTTCAACTTTATTATTAACACAAAGCTACATTAATGATTTTGAATTTTTTTTTTCAATAATGGGCAATTAATATATAACATTTCAGTGGTAGAGTTACTAGAAAATCTTTGGCAACTAGCACAGACATTCATTAATGTGTTTTGCTTGCTGCAAAATATTTCTTATTGACTGGGAAGCCGGCTAGCATGTAAGTTAACAGGTACTGAATGGCGGAAGGAGTTCCTAGATATTACTGACAATGGACGCCAATCTGCTAGCGTATAAAGCTGGAGTTCCTGGTGCCAGCTACTTTTTAACTTCCATGTTCTTACCTATTCTGTGGTACTGTGCTCTAAGCGGTTTGTTGGAACACTATGCTACTGGCGCAAGGCGATATAATTAAGGACAACCGATTTTCGTCAAGAGAGTTTCTATATAGCTATGTTTTAAAAACATCTAGCTTGAATCCGCTTTTTAAATTGGTTAACAAGTGTGTGGAACGAGTTTGATTATCGCGTAGATGTCGTTCGGGCCGCTCGTGGTGGTCACATTGAACATTTATAAAGATATTGTAAACAAACATCACAATTACACGGTTCATTTCATTAGTCAATCAAGGTTGTAGGTTGTTTGGTTTTGATATTATAGACCTTCAAAGTTGGGGTATTCTTTTATACTACTCCTGTAGTTATCAGAAACTTCTTGTTCATAATGATGGAAGTATCTTACAATTGTGGCGCTTTCTCGCTTGAAACTTCCAGCACTTGGCAAAGTTATCTAGAGAAACCATCTCTTAAAACACGCCAGATTTGAACCATCTGAAACTAGGAGGGTCGCAGTGGTACAGTGGTTAGACTACTCGCCTTCCACCTAGACGAATCGGGTTCGTTTCCCGGCGGGGTCACTCCCGAATTTTCACATATGGTAATTGTGCTGGACGATGCCGCTGGTCAGCCGGTTTTCTGAGGGATCTCCCGTCTCTCCCGCCCTTGCATTCCGGCACTGCTCACCTCATTTAACCCTCACCGGCTCTAATGACCTCGCTGTTAAGAGCCGGCCAAATCTCTCCACTCCATATGTCCACTCCATCTGTAATAAGGGGTTCCCGATTTTCTCTGAAATGATCTAATTGTATTTAATTGCTTAAGCCCAAACGTATGTTCGCGATAGGGTTACTTTAATTATTATGCGTGTTATTATGCCTGCCAACACAATCACAGACGTTCGTTTTCGTAGTAACCGTTGCTGATTGGTCAGTGAAGTACGGAAATTTCTTCACACAATAAAAGACGGTGAAATACCAAAGGGAAATTGCAGGTATGTAAACAGGATACTGATTTCTAGCCTCCGTGGAACACTTTAAACGAAAATAAGATATATATATATATATATATGAGTTACTGAAAAGCGGTGCATTTAATTAAATATTGTATTTCTGTCATATATTGTGTTGTTCAAATTTTTCACCCAAATGCTCAACGGATGTACTAATGAATATTTGTAAATGACCCAATGACTTCGAGGATTGGATTTTATGGTTTCGTCACGCTTTGTAATGATTTTATAGTAGCGCAATCTTTTTCCATCTGATGAAAAATATTAATTTCACGTTTTTATTGAGGGGTAATACTTTACTGAAATAAATAATAAAATGTAATGGATTGACAGACAAAATTTTTAGTTCTATATTATAACAATATGCAGTACAGAGGTTGTGATAAAATTATTAATAAAGGTTTAATGTATCCACATCTCTCATTAATTTTTCTCATAAATTCATCAGATAACAAGATCCTTTCGGCCCCACGTTGCTAAACTCTCCTTTTGTTACAAAAATCACAGTTATACTCTTTCCGGCCTTTATGCAAGCTGGTGCTATCTTCTTTCATTATCGTAAGCATTAAATCGTGGCGTTGGTATCAGATTATGTTACATGAATCATTTAAAACGCCAATCGGTATCAAAGTATTTGAATCATATAAAAATAGTGATAAATTAAATTTGTAATTTGGTACCAATGCCTCTCCTAATAGGCCCTACAACAACGCCGATAAATATGTCATTTATTTGCAACGCTCATGATAAATACGATAACGATTACCCACAATACGAGTTCTTTATTCTCAACAGATATTACCTCAAATACTTGTGTTATCAAGTTACATTTGTTGTTCTGACAACAGTTTAAATCATACGCCTCTTCGATAAATCTCAGTTGATAAGAAACAATCAGTTTAGACTTTAAATTTTCGCATTGTATGTATTGCATTGCATTGCAAAGGGCTTATTAACCTGGGATTTTATTCCAGAAACCCCCGCACCAAAGACCGGCGGTGCACCAACCGACTGTGCTACGGGAGGTCGGCTTTCGCATTGTAAGATGGCGCCAAACTAGACTCCACAATCCTCTACGTACTACAAAATACGTCATTTGCTCATGCACTGCTGATACGTACAGAAACTTATTCTTCTGCTTGACTCGGCCACATGCGTTAAAGCAGCCAGAGTTATAGGTATTTACTATTGGTTTAGAGTCCTGAAGGACGTGTCGGATAAGGCAAGGTCGAATGACATATGCTAAATAACACACACTTCTATGCAGTCATCCTGGGTGCTGAATAATAACGCGATTTGATAGTGTGCCTAACAGTCACCGATGGGATGGCTAGATAATCACTCAAGCGAGTGAGGTGAGTAGTGAATGGTCCTTGCGGTGCCGGAACCCAAGAAACGATCGGCACTTAACCAGAGTGTACAGAGGATTATAATATCTTGCGCTCTTCCTAAGAACCCACGTGAAATTTTGTGCCTACGTCATTAGGGACCGTGAAACTCCATGTCTTTACTTGATATCAGTTTGTTTATAAAAAAACTGTGTGTTTGTGCTGCCGATGCCATTGGAGCACATATTAGAGTATACCGCAGAATATTTACTCATTTAAATCAAACCTTCAGATAATCACTCCGTGCATGCCGTGATTGGTTGTCTCCCAAACAAATGATGAATCACGAGCGTTTTATACTTACATTTCGTTTATTAATCTCAGCATTTCGCTTATAATTTATGTGAACAAAAAGAGAGTTAAAATACTTTTGCTGGTAGTGTCTAGCATTAAGTAGTTCCCACGCTAGATGTTATTAAAGCGAGTGCGCTCAAATACGGTGTGTTGTCCCATTGGTGTAATTTTCTAGACATAGCTAAGCATTGTTTGTGTGAGGTCGAGGTATGGCCTGAAAGAAGAACTTCAACGGGGCGTCATAAAAAATGGAATAACCAATAATGTACTATATTTGACACGCCTCGAAGAGCTCGGAGACAGTAATAAACAGACGGCATAAGGAAAACCAAATTATGTAAACACAGCCAAAAAGACTCATAATGGCCTCCTCCTGAGGTAGCAGTCGTCGAACAAACGTAGATTAATTTATTGTATACGGGGCAGTGAAGTACAGCCTAAATCCTGATGAATTAGTGAGATTTTCTACAACACTCGCGCTACAATTTGATGACAGAANACGTACCCATTCGCCAATCATCTGCGCGAGTCTTTCGAACACCCCTGTGCCTGATTGGCTAAACTGTAGTTTTTTTATATTCGTGCTAGGAATTCTCAGGAAACTAGTTTGGATAAAATATTTATGTAACAATATAAATAAATTATAGGAAATTTCACAAAATATTACTGTTGAAAATGTAAAGCAAATTTGAATTTGAAGAAGAAAGTGTTGAGGACTTCAACTTTATTATTAACACAAAGCTACATTAATGATTTTGAATTTTTTTTTTCAATAATGGGCAATTAATATATAACATTTCAGTGGTAGAGTTACTAGAAAATCTTTGGCAACTAGCACAGACATTCATTAATGTGTTTTGCTTGCTGCAAAATATTTCTTATTGACTGGGAAGCCGGCTAGCATGTAAGTTAACAGGTACTGAATGGCGGAAGGAGTTCCTAGATATTACTGACAATGGACGCCAATCTGCTAGCGTATAAAGCTGGAGTTCCTGGTGCCAGCTACTTTTTAACTTCCATGTTCTTACCTATTCTGTGGTACTGTGCTCTAAGCGGTTTGTTGGAACACTATGCTACTGGCGCAAGGCGATATAATTAAGGACAACCGATTTTCGTCAAGAGAGTTTCTATATAGCTATGTTTTAAAAACATCTAGCTTGAATCCGCTTTTTAAATTGGTTAACAAGTGTGTGGAACGAGTTTGATTATCGCGTAGATGTCGTTCGGGCCGCTCGTGGTGGTCACATTGAACATTTATAAAGATATTGTAAACAAACATCACAATTACACGGTTCATTTCATTAGTCAATCAAGGTTGTAGGTTGTTTGGTTTTGATATTATAGACCTTCAAAGTTGGGGTATTCTTTTATACTACTCCTGTAGTTATCAGAAACTTCTTGTTCATAATGATGGAAGTATCTTACAATTGTGGCGCTTTCTCGCTTGAAACTTCCAGCACTTGGCAAAGTTATCTAGAGAAACCATCTCTTAAAACACGCCAGATTTGAACCATCTGAAACTAGGAGGGTCGCAGTGGTACAGTGGTTAGACTACTCGCCTTCCACCTAGACGAATCGGGTTCGTTTCCCGGCGGGGTCACTCCCGAATTTTCACATATGGTAATTGTGCTGGACGATGCCGCTGGTCAGCCGGTTTTCTGAGGGATCTCCCGTCTCTCCCGCCCTTGCATTCCGGCACTGCTCACCTCATTTAACCCTCACCGGCTCTAATGACCTCGCTGTTAAGAGCCGGCCAAATCTCTCCACTCCATATGTCCACTCCATCTGTAATAAGGGGTTCCCGATTTTCTCTGAAATGATCTAATTGTATTTAATTGCTTAAGCCCAAACGTATGTTCGCGATAGGGTTACTTTAATTATTATGCGTGTTATTATGCCTGCCAACACAATCACAGACGTTCGTTTTCGTAGTAACCGTTGCTGATTGGTCAGTGAAGTACGGAAATTTCTTCACACAATAAAAGACGGTGAAATACCAAAGGGAAATTGCAGGTATGTAAACAGGATACTGATTTCTAGCCTCCGTGGAACACTTTAAACGAAAATAAGATATATATATATATATATATGAGTTACTGAAAAGCGGTGCATTTAATTAAATATTGTATTTCTGTCATATATTGTGTTGTTCAAATTTTTCACCCAAATGCTCAACGGATGTACTAATGAATATTTGTAAATGACCCAATGACTTCGAGGATTGGATTTTATGGTTTCGTCACGCTTTGTAATGATTTTATAGTAGCGCAATCTTTTTCCATCTGATGAAAAATATTAATTTCACGTTTTTATTGAGGGGTAATACTTTACTGAAATAAATAATAAAATGTAATGGATTGACAGACAAAATTTTTAGTTCTATATTATAACAATATGCAGTACAGAGGTTGTGATAAAATTATTAATAAAGGTTTAATGTATCCACATCTCTCATTAATTTTTCTCATAAATTCATCAGATAACAAGATCCTTTCGGCCCCACGTTGCTAAACTCTCCTTTTGTTACAAAAATCACAGTTATACTCTTTCCGGCCTTTATGCAAGCTGGTGCTATCTTCTTTCATTATCGTAAGCATTAAATCGTGGCGTTGGTATCAGATTATGTTACATGAATCATTTAAAACGCCAATCGGTATCAAAGTATTTGAATCATATAAAAATAGTGATAAATTAAATTTGTAATTTGGTACCAATGCCTCTCCTAATAGGCCCTACAACAACGCCGATAAATATGTCATTTATTTGCAACGCTCATGATAAATACGATAACGATTACCCACAATACGAGTTCTTTATTCTCAACAGATATTACCTCAAATACTTGTGTTATCAAGTTACATTTGTTGTTCTGACAACAGTTTAAATCATACGCCTCTTCGATAAATCTCAGTTGATAAGAAACAATCAGTTTAGACTTTAAATTTTCGCATTGTATGTATTGCATTGCATTGCAAAGGGCTTATTAACCTGGGATTTTATTCCAGAAACCCCCGCACCAAAGACCGGCGGTGCACCAACCGACTGTGCTACGGGAGGTCGGCTTTCGCATTGTAAGATGGCGCCAAACTAGACTCCACAATCCTCTACGTACTACAAAATACGTCATTTGCTCATGCACTGCTGATACGTACAGAAACTTATTCTTCTGCTTGACTCGGCCACATGCGTTAAAGCAGCCAGAGTTATAGGTATTTACTATTGGTTTAGAGTCCTGAAGGACGTGTCGGATAAGGCAAGGTCGAATGACATATGCTAAATAACACACACTTCTATGCAGTCATCCTGGGTGCTGAATAATAACGCGATTTGATAGTGTGCCTAACAGTCACCGATGGGATGGCTAGATAATCACTCAAGCGAGTGAGGTGAGTAGTGAATGGTCCTTGCGGTGCCGGAACCCAAGAAACGATCGGCACTTAACCAGAGTGTACAGAGGATTATAATATCTTGCGCTCTTCCTAAGAACCCACGTGAAATTTTGTGCCTACGTCATTAGGGACCGTGAAACTCCATGTCTTTACTTGATATCAGTTTGTTTATAAAAAAACTGTGTGTTTGTGCTGCCGATGCCATTGGAGCACATATTAGAGTATACCGCAGAATATTTACTCATTTAAATCAAACCTTCAGATAATCACTCCGTGCATGCCGTGATTGGTTGTCTCCCAAACAAATGATGAATCACGAGCGTTTTATACTTACATTTCGTTTATTAATCTCAGCATTTCGCTTATAATTTATGTGAACAAAAAGAGAGTTAAAATACTTTTGCTGGTAGTGTCTAGCATTAAGTAGTTCCCACGCTAGATGTTATTAAAGCGAGTGCGCTCAAATACGGTGTGTTGTCCCATTGGTGTAATTTTCTAGAAATAGCTAAGCATTGTTTGTGTGAGGTCGAGGTATGGCCTGAAAGAAGAACTTCAACGGGGCGTCATAAAAAATGGAATAACCAATAATGTACTATATTTGACACGCCTCGAAGAGCTCGGAGACAGTAATAAACAGACGGCATAAGGAAAACCAAATTATGTAAACACAGCCAAAAAGACTCATAATGGCCTCCTCCTGAGGTAGCAGTCGTCGAACAAACGTAGATTAATTTATTGTATACGGGGCAGTGAAGTACAGCCTAAATCCTGATGAATTAGTGAGATTTTCTACAACACTCGCGCTACAATTTGATGACAGAAAATACTTCAAACACGTTCGCGATGGTTTATTTTTCTCACTGGTCTACAGTTTGTTTCACATGCACTATAAGGATTCGGAAAAAAAATTCAGAAACATGTAATCTCGTCAAGATAAAAGGGGCCGTGGTGCTGTAGTGGCAAGACTACTCGCCTCCCAACTAGAAGAACCGGGTTAGATTCCCACTTACAGAATTTTGCACGTGGTAATCGTGTCGGATGATGCCGCTGGTCGGCGGGTTTTCTCAGGGATCTCCCGTTTCCCAAGATCTTGCTTTTCGGCGCTGCTACATACTCACCTCACTTCACCTTCATCGGCTTTCAAGACCTTGATTCCAAGAGCCAGCCACATCTCTCCACTCTCCAGAAAATATGAAAATGGTAATAGGTAATCACTTTTGCAAAAGTCAATTAGCATATAGCACCGAAACGAGGATATACAGTACGATTGAGCTTGGCAAGTGAACTTCTCTCAGATGCCTTCTTATGGCAGTGCGCACTTACTGTTACTGTTTTAGTGTCATCTATAGATGAACTACCTATAGGTTCACAATTGTGAACTCTAAATCATGGTTGGCTTGTATAATGTATGAACGTTGGAGTTGCCGGAAGATGGCATGATTCACCAGAGTTATGTATGGGTTGTTTTATTTGGGCTGACACACAGCGTCAAATTAATAGTTATAATAGGGGGCGGCGGAATTACGCGTTTTTGTCAACCCACTTTCATACGACGTTGGCTATATAATGTTCAGATAGTTTTCCCTCCTACCCTTAAGTCGTTTCTCCTTACAATACGTGTTTGTATAGTTCTTCATAATGAACTATATGTTAATGATATGCTGTAAGATTATCTGGTTCACAGTCGATAAATATAATTTTAAGTAAGGGGTGAGAATATATAAATTGGAAATGCAGTGTAGTGATTCGATGTTTAAAAGGGAGATAATAGTGACAAAAAAATTNGGGTGAGAATATATAAATTGGAAATGCAGTGTAGTGATTCGATGTTTAAAAGGGAGATAATAGTGACAAAAAAATTTGTGTGTCAATGTTTTTACACTTGAACAAAAATTAATTACTCAAAATAATTAAAGAAAAAATTACATATTAAAAATAAGCGACAAATTATCAAGGATTTCGTAGATCTCCTTGAAAAACCGATGCATTATTCTTACTTAGACAAAAAGTAACAACATTTATCAAATTAAAATTACCATCTTCATTATGATTCGTGGATCTCGGAACGCGATTTAATCGTGTACGATAAGATAACGTTATTTCCACACTGAAACCAAAGGTCACATTCAAGAATAATTAACGTTATATAATAAATAAATAACGAAACGGTAACAAATATTCAAGTAGTATACTATACGACGTTAGAAAATACTAATACAAGTGGTATTACAGAATTTCACCCTTAAAGTCTTACTGGCTTTGATTGTTCAGACTGGAAAAGAGGTGGCAAAGCTATTTAATGGTAACAAAATGGTAGCACAAACAATAAGCAGAGTTCGTTATGCAGATGGCGTTATACTACTCACAGAAACTGAAGATTGCCTACAGCGGCCCTCGTTCAACTTCGACCAAACAGCAAAGCAGAAGCATGCGCGGGTTTCAGATACAAAAGCAAACCCAGGGTTACGTTGGAGGAACTTCTTATCTGCCGACGAGAAGTGAAGAACAATACCTTTGAGAAAGTTGTGGCCTTTGCATTATTTTAGGTGCTGAGAGTTCAAGTCACATAAATCTTCGTATTGAAATCATAGTGCAAGATCAAAACTTATTCAGAATATATAGCTTCTTCTAGAGGCTTATATGGAAGATAAAATACTTATATGAGGAAAGTGAATTCTAAATTTCAAACTCCGTTGTAAAACCGGATCTAAGATACGCGTATGACTACTATATAAAAGGGAACAAACAAGAGAGCACTTACAATTGAAATTGACAACATAATTGCGATAGTAAGGAATGTACGGCTAGATAGTGCAACAAATCAAATCGCAGGAGATGAATGTAATGCGAAAATATAACAGAGTTTATAAAACTTAAAAAACGTGAACAGAATGAATCTTTCGGAGAGTTATTGCTAAAAATTAGACATGAAATCGAGGAAGGAGGAATTACAGAAAGCCTGGAAAACCAATAGAATGGCACGCTGAGGAATGAAAAGAGTTATTTAGTTACGATAATATATTTAATTGAATCTTATACCAATTAGCATACAAAGTTTCGCTGCGATAAGAGTAATGATCGGTAGAAAATACGTTCTATA
>NQII01013803.1:0-19081 GCA_002778355.1 Clitarchus hookeri | reverse complement strand
CCAGCACACTTCAGTCGCACAGCAAGGCAGTATATAGTTGCACGGTACCCAGAGCGATGGATTGGTCGAGGGGGGCCAGTGGAAATGGCCATCCAGGTTAATGAACCTAAACCCAGTCGACTTTTCCTTGCGGGGTCACTTGAAGGCACGCGTGTATGCAACTGACGTGGACAATGTGGAGGATCTCTGGCAATGTATTCAAGATGCATGCCGTACCGTACAGGCTAATCCCAGAATGTTGCAGCATGTACGCCTGTCATATGAGCATCGCATTCGTTCATCTATGGAGATAAGTGGCTCCACACTTCGATCAGACGTAAATTCTTTGCATTCGAAAAAAAAATACTGACAATCAGAACCGGTGGCAGTGGTTTTTTTACTACCCCACAATAACACAATTTACTAAGGGGTTATTTACCTGCATTAGGACAAAAACATGACTCATGTTGTCAGTTGATATGACTTGGACCAAATATATAGGAAAAAGGCTGCCTACCTCCCAGGCAACCATTAACCTGCCTTACAGGTAAAAATGTGATTTCTGTTTTAACGGTTGGGATTAGCGCATACTACCAAGGCGAACTGTTTTATTGGTTTTTGGAAGTCTAATACTATCATGAAAACTCAAATTGCTTCAAGCTCAGAGTTACAAGTTCTAAGCAACTTCTTATCTGTCTACAATCTCATAAACCTGTTGTTTTATGATAGGGACATTAGCAAGATTATTGGTTCACACTTCATGCACGACAGTGGTACAGGCTGTATTTCTCCCAAACAACCATAAATCCACTTTACAAATTAACTTGTGACTTCTCAGAAAACTATAGGTATTAGTAAATACTTCCAAGATGACATTTTTTTTATTGTTTTTTTTTTCAATGGTATTTTTAATGCTGATTACTAACATGTCGTGTGAAATTGCTTCAAGCGAAGGGTTGCAAAGACCTAAGCAATTAAAGGGTGTCAACACATATCTCATTTATGAAGAGGTGTAGTCTCCGTAATGTTGTTTTGTGTGGTCATCTCCCCTGTAAACATTTTCCTGTATGCCAATGTTCTATGCTTAATCACAAGTGGTTTCCAATTTATCGTTGCATGACACAATTCCAATCGCAACGTTCCAGGAATTTTACATCCCTATGAAATCTCTTGAAGCACCATATCGTATAGATGATTAGCTAGTTATTTGCCCTAATAATTCCGGTCACGTTGAGTTAGCATAAATTAACGACTCGCTATATATATATATATATGTGTGTGTGTGTGTGCTTTCCCTTATTTACTACATTGTCACGTTAAAAAGAAACGTAGGTATGAATAAATCTGATTTAGGACAGCCCCTCCCCCCTTAGTAAGTATCTGGATCGGCTCAACAAACCTACATCCAACCGAGAATTCAACAATTTGGGTTTATAATATTTCAAGTTATAGGGTAAGCATGATGCGTAAACACTCGATGTCCCAAACTCTTATTACGACACATGTTCAATGCTATCTGAATCGTTTATTCTCATTTAACTTCATGTATAAAGTATCACCTAAATTTCACAGATAAAATAAGTCAGTAAAATAAACCAGATTTTATAAAACGTAAATAAAACTTTTAATTTTAAAGACATCATACCATTTACAATTAATACTTATAAACATATAAAAAGGAAAATTCAGATTTATTTCTTAAATGTTGTTTCTTTACAAACATGTAATTTGCCTTAATCTTATAAAAAAAAATGTATTAGGTCCTTGTTATTTACAAAATTATTTATTTATTTTTGTCAGGAAAGTGTGTTGTGAAAGACACAGTGGCCAGGTATTCCACAGACGTCATTGCATCGTGCGCCTTCGGAGTGGATGCCAACGCCCTAGCAGATCCTAATAGTGAGTTCCGATCAATAATGAGGAAGATATTCGAACGAACAAGAGTTCAGCAGCTTTTATCCACCATCATAGTTTTTGCGCCATGGCTGATGAAACTATTGGGGGTAAACGTTTACGACGATAAAGTCGACACCTACGCCCGCAAAACATTCTGGGATGTTGTCGACTATCGAAAGAAGAACAAAGTAGTCCGCAAAGACTTTGTGGATATACTGATGACGATAAAGGATGAGGGCGAAGTCCAAGCTGAAGATGCAAATGATTTAGAAGAAATAAAGCAAGATAATAGGTACAATAAGATCAAAAACATCGGAAACGACAAAGAAGACTTCAGTAAGTACTAAAATTTAAATTGCAATTTTAATTGTGCTGTATCCCTTGCTTAATGTGATGGTGATTAATTTGAATAGACCCTAATATACACCGTAAAACGAATAAGTATCTTAACTCTAATTAAATATATATTTTCCAATAATTTATCATTGCATTTTTACATAACTTTTACCAAATTACTTTCGACATATATATTTAAAAATTTTAATATTTGCATTTTTTAACGGACATATTTTTCAATCGATTTGTTATAGGAAATAATAATTATAAATTATTGGTCAAAGCCATTCCTTTCTTGAATCTTAGGCAAGCCATGTGGTGTTAATAAAAATGGTGTCGTTAGTGATAATTCAAAGTGTTTCAGTAATTTTTAATTAAATTTTTTTTTACAGAACTAGAGGATGATGACTTTGTAGCTCAAGCCTTAATATTCATAGCGGCTGGATTCGAAACTTCTTCGTCCGTCATATCATTTACACTTTACGAGTTGGCTTTGAACCCTACCATTCAAGACAAGTTACGAAGAGAGATACAGACAGTTCTCGACAAACACAACTCAGAAGTGACGTACGACGCTATAGCCGAGATGGAATACCTGGAAATGACGGTGTCAGGTAAGAGCAGTTAACAAAAATTTAACACTCACTCTGTTTTGTTGGGTTAGTTGTTTTAAGATGATCTTTCATGTAAAAAGGTTTTTGTTAAAAACTCAGACATTAATACCGGAAAAGCAAACACAAATGAACAATGAGGTGCTCTTCTATATTATTACAAATAAAGCATCTTGTCCTAAAATATACGTTTTTTGTAATTTTTCTAAATAATTTACATTAATGCAAACAAATGAAGGTATTCAACAACAGTTATCAGTACATTGAATACGAATTTTGTGTGGTGTGTATATATATATGTATATATATAATATAACGTCAACAAATAAAAAAAGTGGTCAAATTAGCGAATTGTTATCAGTAGGTATTATTAAAGGACATTTGAAAAATAATGTGTGTGTTTCGCATTGCTTTACTAAACACCCAATAATAAGGAAGTTTTTGTTGCACTTTTGGGGATAAAATGATTATGAACGCGTAGTGAGGGCACAGTTGCCGATAGTATCGTATGCATCCAACCTTGCAGTATGCCTAAACGTAGAGAGTGGGCAGCTCATCAACATGAGTAGTAGTATGTAATGTGTTGGTCCTGGCCCAGATAATATGAATTGCTAAACTTCATTTAAAAATCAATATTTTAAAACAAAAATTTATTATCAACACATACTTGCACTTCGCTTTAATTAATGTCAAATACTCCACATGCATTGTTTTAAATTTTAAACGTTATTTTTTATTAAACATAATATATTTAAAAAATTAATATCCAGAACCAATGCACTACATACTACTCTCTGGATGATGAAAATTTGCGAACACCACAATAATACCGAACACATTGATTTCTTATCAGAATGAGTTCGGATGTCAAGTCCACGACGTGGAGAGCCACCCAAATATCCTCACTCACTCGCGTGAGAATAGCGCAATTAAATAACGCCAATATATGAATATTTATATGCAAATAAAGGATAGTGCAATATAAAATTATGTGTATTAAGTATATGTTTAAGATATATATTTCACGGAGGTAATATTAGATCACTGTTTTGTAATAATTTCAGGTAAATTCTTCCATATTTAAAATTTTTATCAAAATGTTTATTGTTAATATATAATTATACCCTATCTTACAAAATTTCTCCACATTACATTTAATTTAATTTGTGTTACTCTTCTGCTGTCTATAAAAATTTTAAAATTTTACAAATATTTATTTTAATTTCCCAAATTTTGAGGTACTTTTAGGTTACTCGTAAGTAATATTTTTTTTATATATAGACTATTTTTTTATTTAGTTTTTCTTACATTTAATTCTGATAATTTTATTCTATTTATTATTTTTCATCTGTTTCCTTTTATGCAACCCATTTTATGTAATTTATCCTTTACATACGTTGTTACATTATTAATGTTATTCTGAAGACTGAATTCGAAACATACATTATTATATAACTAATAATTTTAATGATGATTAAAATGTAAATTTAATAACCTCGACATGTGTATTGTGAATAATTGCAACACACTCTAAAATTAGAAAATTGCGAAGTTGAAGATAGAAAAATTCTGATATTTTAATTACCTGCAAAATGGCATAGTAATAACAATTTTTCTTCTGGTTAACAAAATGTTATTATTTATTACTTTAATGGATTCTACTTTTAGTAAACTAGTTTTTGTAAAAATAACAATTTGTGACACTATTGTCTCTCATAAGACTTTATTTTAGATTTGAATGTTTTACACAAATATTGAATACATTTTCATTTATTTTAATTAATTATTGTGTTATTTCCCAATGCAAAACGTCATCTTTTATTAATTATATTCCTTTCTGCTGAAAATTTAGAAACATCTGAANCTTTCTGCTGAAAATTTAGAAACATCTGAAACTTCGTCTTGTACACCACATCTTGGTTTGCTTATTAATTTCACTTTTTCTTAATCCAACGTACCGGTTATTTTCAAGTTAATCACTTTACGTATTTTGATCCATAATCTATTGTAAGTTTAAATAATCAATATTTAAAAACACATATGTGTTGAANTATCACTTTACGTATTTTGATCCATAATCTATTGTAAGTTTAAATAATCAATATTTAAAAACACATATGTGTTGAAGTATTTGATTACAAGCGAAGTTTGGTTTACATTCAAGAACGAATTTGAAATTATTTTAATATTAGGAGAAAGATTATGTAAGCCTTCATTTAATATACAAACCATTCATATAGAAATAAATAAATCCCATAAAACTGTCACATAATCGTTGTTCAACCAATCGTACAATCTTTTTCTGATATAGCACAGAGCGAATTATTTCCTTCTTACTNTGTCACATAATCGTTGTTCAACCAATCGTACAATCTTTTTCTGATATAGCACAGAGCGAATTATTTCCTTCTTACTTCATCCTCAGAAACTATCTGACTGCCAAATAGTCAACAGCTTTATAGATTTTTTGATGAGACAGTTANCCAAATAGTCAACAGCTATATAGATTTTTTGATGAGACAGTTCTTTTTTCCTCTGTTAGACGATGCAAGCTCTTAATAGCGATTGGAGTAGTGTTTCGTCGTTCAGACAACTATCGCCGAGTCATTTTCTTTAACTTTATCAACTTCTATCTTTATGTATTCAGACGAAATTAATGTAGTACACAAAACTATTATAGTTTATAAACTATTATGATTTTTGGTCTTTTATTGATAAAACTAACAACANTAAAACTAACAAAACCTTTTTTATCGCACTATCTACGGCTTGGAGAAAAAGATTGTGACTTATAACACAAATATTGAGGTTTCGATTACCGCATACATGCTCAACATGTTCACTGCCATACATTGTCATACGAAATGTCTGCCATTCACACATTAATTTCCACTTTCCCACAGTCTAGCCGGTCAATCTCACTCTCTACTCTCCCTATGTTTGTAGACTGCAATCCTTGATCACTGCGTCGTCACCCGTTGATCCGTGGGTGCTACACACATGACACTAATTGCCGTACAAGACCACACAGAGGCAAACCGCAGTTTATTTAGCTGAGCTGATCTGTCCCAGAAGGTTCTTTGCACATCGAATCGTGCTGAGTGGAAGAGAGGGCTGACAAAAAATTCGCGCGACTACTACCGGAGTCATTCTGTCTCCATGGGGCATTCTTCCAGACATAGTTGAGACAGCCGTAAGATATCTTCCATATCTCCTGCAGTGAATTTCTGGTCACTGGCTCCGTCTTCGCTATTGGGCATGGTGGAAATGTCGCATGTATCGGTCATCCAAACACAGCTCCGCGACCGACAACAGTGTGGAGTAATCTAGTTAACGTAGTTTTGGCAGAGACTGTAGTATACTCAGTGCTGGGTCTCTCTGTACATTCANTCGCTATTGGGCATGGTGGAAATGTCGCATGTATCGGTCATCCAAACACAGCTCCGCGACCGACAACAGTGTGGAGTAATCTAGTTAACGTAGTTTTGGCAGAGACTGTAGTATACTCAGTGCTGGGTCTCTCTGTACATTCACGATGTAGGAAGATCATCGTAAGGGGGAGCTGAACTGTGAACTGTGACCTTTTCCGCTCCTGGCTGACACCAACGCCGCCTACATGCCGGCCATACTCAGAGGTGGTTGGTTCAGTGATGGTGAAATCACAGTCTTTGGCTATTCCACAATGCTTAGTTCTCTACTGCTGAAGAAATTCCTGCCATTCCGTCTTAACTGCACTCACTTCCCTTTTATTTCATTCTCCATACTGTCCATCCTTCCACTGACACTCTCCATGCTCCATTGGTCCACTGCCATACATGACTCCAGACTCACTACATAGACACACGCCGCGACTTAATTAGCTGAGTTTACCTGGCCCAGAAGATTCTTCGCACCAAAAAAACTAGAAGAGGGAAGGGGGATTATCAGAAAATTTACGTCGCAGCTACTCAAGTCATTCAATCTTCCAGGGCCCGGAGTGGCATCAAACCCGACAGCCTTACCATGGCACAATTTAGTGTTTCGTGTTTATATATATATATGTATGTATAGAGAATGTTCGGAAACTCACCCGAAATATATCGCAAAGAGATTCCTTGTGGAATATGAGATAGACATTTGCAATTCAACTTATTGCTTAGCTCAATTTCTAAAAGAGATATGCGCTCTTGAAAATCGAGTTTAGAAATTTAATTTTCGCAAAATATCAGAAACTGCCTGGAATATTACTACGACTATTTGGGTCATGTTTCGTTTTATCGCGTTCTTCAACCTACAGAATCTCTGTGTTTAGACCTTCCACCTTCCACCTTCACATAAATAATAAGGCTGTCCTCCCTCTAACTGCATACAAATTTTTTGCCTTCAAGATTTGTAGAATTATTTTGCTGACTTATGAACAGTACTTCCTAATTAACCAAAAATGGCCCCCTTGTTGCAATTGCCTAGGACCACAATTTAAAAATAATTTTGCCCTATAGACACATTTCAAATTTATTGAAAATAAAGATTTAAACATTTTTAAAGGAAAATGTCACTAACTTTATTATGAAGTTTTAATAAAAAATGAGAATAACAATCAATGCGTGATATTAAATATTCTTTGGTCTATAAACGGCTATTAGATTCTCATTATATATTTTAAAAATCTTATTATTTTAATTTTTGTATTTAATTTTTTTATTAGAATTTTTTTTATAAACAAAATCGATTGTATTTAAGGTTTCTTTGGTATATTTGATTTATAAATTGTAGTTTTTTATTTCCTATGGTTTCTGATATTTTAACAGATGCTTAGGTTCTTTATATATATAAAATTATATATGTACATCATGTGATGTCAGACGTCGCCCGTTGTCAGGCTGGGTTGCCTATCATGCGGCGGGAGATTTGAAATTTTGGTTCGTGGCTTCCTTGTATCCCTGCAATGGTACGTTTCTACACTTGGATTTCTCATCAGAACTTTCGTTAATACGTGGCCTCTACAACCTCTGGAAGAGTGTAATAGGAATTACGAAACCTTTTGTATATAATCTTTTTAGATATGAGGTGCACGTGCTAGGAAGGGAGTTAGTGCTCTCAGGCTTAAGCGGGTTCAAGCATTTGTTATGCAGACTGTTTTTCTAGCTGTGCCGCGCAATGTTAAATTACATGAATCAGATGTAATTCTGAAAGTATAAGGCGACTTTGTGTATTAAAGACTCCAGTAAGTAAGCTATCATACATTTATTGAAATTAGATCTACATTATCAGCCTACCTTCCGAAAATAGGCTTATAAGATAACTATCATGTTTACTGCTGAGTGTGAAGAGGTGTGTGTCTCTCTACGTGAGTTGATGTGTGTGTTTATCCTCCTAAAATCTTTTAAACCTATGAACCTAATTTCACCAAATTCGCGCACATATAGCAAAGACATCTGACTTTTATAGTTTTCGATTATGCCCTACACTTATTTCAATTAGGAGGCCAGTTTAAAATGTAGTTTATAATTAAATATTTTGGGAGCAATTAAAACATTTCAAACAATATTCATACTTTAACACGTTATAGCAAAACTATTATATTTTTTAAAGTATATGGTATTTGGTCTGTTATTTTGTAAGGTAGCAAGCACTACATGAAAAATTATGTTGTTACATTACATCTCGAAAACTAGTCAACAGTTGCAAATAGTTTTTTTATTTTATGAATATTCTGCTAACCATTATAACTAATGCTATCTAAATGGGGAAGTAACTTATTTACAAAATATCGGCCATATCAATATTTTAGGTTAATTTGGTATATATGCCATTATGTTTAACAAATCTCCACCAAACTTAGTATGCTGAAAGTATCAACTAAAAAAGCAGATATACTAGTACATCCTCTTTGTACGCCGTTTTTTAAGTAGCACCACATAAAACAATAACGTTTTTGTGTAATTACGGGAAACAATAATACTATTAACATAATATTTGGCAAAAAATTACTGTATTACTAATGTAGACCATGTAAACTTATATGTTTTAACTGGATCATATATGTATTTTTAAATCATGGAAATAAAAATAATATATACTTTCAACTAAGTTTTAAGAGTAGGACCTACCCAATGAAATTTAGTCGCATACAAATGTAGAGGAAAGTAAATAAATTAATTATATTTGTAACCCTCTGTTTTTTGTTGCAAAATGTTTCAAGAAAATGTTCATACACTATAACAAGTTGCTCTTTTTTTTCAGAGGCCATGCGCAAGTACCCAACTCTGCCATTTCTGGAAAGGAAGTGTCTACAAGACTATAGAATTCCAGGAACTGACATTACTATAGAGAAGGGAACAACTGTTATGATCCCAGTCTTGGCCATCCACTTAGATCCTGAGATTTATCCTGATCCAGACAATTTCGATCCTGAAAGGTTCAGTCATGCAAACAAAAGCAAACGTTCAAACTTTGCACACATACCATTTGGAGAAGGACCACGGATATGCATTGGTAAGTCATAACGCTGGTTTTAGAAAATACCCAATGGTTTTGATTTAAGTATTTTAATTACATGATACGAAATATTGACTTACAAAGTGAGCTTCAGTTTAAGGTTGCCAACATAAATAAAAATGTGGATAATATCCGACATAGAATACTTCTTATACACGGAGCATCTAAATTAGTCCAGCGAACTTCGGCTGCAGATTAATCACGAAAAAAGGNCATAGAATACTTCTTATACACGGAGCATCTAAATTAGTCCAGCGAACTTCGGCTGCAGATTAATCACGAAAAAAGGTGAAAATATAAATACGACGAGCGGTCTCAAGTGAATCCTATGGCATATTCATGTCTTTGAAGTTGGACACGAAGCACTTGTTTATTAAAACTGCTGGGGATGTAACACTTAGTGTGTCGATAATGTGTAAAATTAATTGTGAGTTGCTGGTTAATAATCCATTGTTTAAATCACAAGTATGCTACAGCGTCTTGAAGAATAAGTCTAAATAAGGGGAGTGGTCATGACAAGTGGTGATGACAGCGACAGACAGATGTTATGATGTTTACAAATCTTTGTTTCAATTAAAGATTATCCAGACCCTCAATATTCCACCATAAAAATATTAGATGGTATTTTAAATAAACGAGTGTTTGCAGGTCCAGTTAGAGGATGTGCATCGCCCTTTGGATTCACTTTACAGTGTAAGTCGTGTAAATGCTTTCATCTTCTTTTCTCGTGTATTAACTGCAGCCAAAGTTTATCCGTCTAGTATAGATACATGCTATATATGTATACACATTTTACAGCGTGTATATTAAATTATGTTACATAATTCGAGAGGTGTTTCAGTATGGAGAAAAAAGGATTAAATAAATAAATATATATACATATATATATATATAAACTCCGAAATCTTACCGTTTTATCTAAAAGATAGACGGGCATTTTCAGCTACAAGAATAACACACCAACCTCTGCATAAGCTATTGTTCTTGGTAATGCACACATTCTCTTACGTCAATGGGTGTTTAAGGTCCCTTAAAACGTTACTGCATAATAATAAATTCAATATCACGAAAGCATTCGTTATTTTCTAGGAATCAATGTGTCAGATAAACAATGGAATGTGGTGTCTGCCCTCAGGTATGCGGTTTGGCCAGATGCAAGTGAAGACAGCCTTGGTGCACATACTGACCTCATACAAAGTCAGGCGCTGTGCAGAGACTCCGGAACCTCCATTAGGGATGAAACCTACCGGAGGAGTGAATGTTCCCAGAAAGGACATCGTTTTAGCATTCGAGAAGATCAAATGAACTTTCTCAAATGAGTAATTGTGTTATAGTTTACAGCGAACGGTTTTTGTTGCAGGAATCTTAAGACTGCTGTGGGCAATACACAATCTTTTAGAATAATTTTGCAATAGGGATAAAGGAATACCAGTAACAACTACGTCCTAAATGATTCCCTAAAACCAGTATTGCAAATTTTTATATGCTTAATATTTATGCGTTAGATATGCCTAATGTTGTTGTTAAAAAAAAATTTGTATTAATTTACTTTTTCTGTACACCCCAAGAAACACGAACATTTAGAGGAATTGAGAAATTTGGTCGGCTCTTAGCATCGTAGTCCTTGAGAGCCGAAAACATTTACAGTTAGTGTTTAATTTCATTACTTCCATGTACAGACATGATTTATCAGAAAATGATTCGTCGGAAGAAAATAGAAAGGGAAATTTCCCTTGGACAACTTGGAAAAAATATGTCTGTACAAAATATCTCCATTTCTTGCTTTAATTGCAATTGTGGGGTTTTTATCAATTATTTTTGCCATTAAAACGGTTTGTATAGGTTCTCCACGCATATGTTTTTCGTTCGAATAACTAAAAAGCATTAAAAGTAATTTTACCTTTCAAACAGTGAGATTAATTTCATATATTCGTGTCACCTAATGTACAGTTTATTTGTTTCCGTAACCACTTCGGTATGTTTACATGCAATATTTATTAATTAATGAATTAATAAAAAAACCAGAGACACCCTATTCAGTATGAATTAAAAATACACTATTTTGTTGTGAAAATTACAATACCTGGAAAGAATGGCCTGAATTAATCCAAACTCAGAGGATGTGTAGAACAGTGTACCAGCAATAAGTGACTACGATTGCAGAGATGGCGTACACGAGGCTCAGCAGCTCCATATCTTGTGTGACTGGAAAGATCTGTGTTACGCCAAGCTCAGTCAGTGAAGAACATGTTTTGCACTGAAGTGGTTTGTGCAAAGCCACTTAGCTTTTGTGACATAATAAAACTTACGGATACATTATTATGTGGCTTAATATAGAATACGTGCCTAAAGATGTTAACACCATATTGACAAGGGAAATAAAATAATGTAAGTTATGTTTTTGCAATATATTTTGGGGTGAATTACCTTTTTTTTTTCTTTTATAGAATGCTGATAAACATTTACAATTCTAAAATTATGAGATAAACTTTCAAATAAATAAAAAATATAACTTTATATAAAAATTCCCAATTTCTAAAATATTTATATAGATGTTTACACTTATCCATGGTAAACTATACACGAGCNCTTTATATAAAAATTCCCAATTTCTAAAATATTTATATAGATGTTTACACTTATCCATGGTAAACTATACACGAGCCGGTGAAAACCTTATGAATAAATTATTAATAAAAACAGTATGCCTATTAAAAAGTTACATAACTTTGAGAAAGCCTAACTAGTGAGTCTATTCCTGTCCCCGAAGTTCTGATCGGCAAGCAGGTAGGACCCTTCATAAATAGTCCGGTACACTATATTCACCCAGTGCATTTAAGAATAACCCAGAACGATGGGCTTCTTTCCTTCCAACAAAATGAAAANCGGTACACTATATTCACCCAGTGCATTTAAGAATAACCCAGAACGATGGGCTTCTTTCCTTCCAACAAAATGAAAAGCATGTCCTAACACGCAGTCGCCGCTAGTCGAGTAATTTGAAAACACTTTTCTTATTCCTTGCTGACATTCTCATAGCGTTCGCTGTTTCAGTGACACAATCACATCCTCCCCTCCTCAACACACAGCCGGTGGTTCCGAAACCGAAGCTCAGGACAGCGACGCAGGGTGGCTAGTCCATTGTCACTGTTACATCCTCAATTTAGAAGCACTCGAGCAACTTCACACGCCATACTGAATCCTAAAACATACCGGACGAGAAAACGTTTTACACGTACTGTCAACGATAGGGATTAATTTATGAATAAAGAGAACGGGAAACATAACTCTAGGGAACCAAACTCTTATTAACAATAAATTTCTACTATTCCTTTTTGTTTTCTTATACATAAAATATCTTTAGCGATCTACTTAATATACAACCTTTCTAAAATTANATCTACTTAATATACAACCTTTCTAAAATTAAAGGCCTAATTATATACGTGTACATATATTCAACTCGGTTACAGTTCATTTCCTTCCTATCTGTTTAATAAACTATCGGACGTGAATAAAACTATGTACACCATTTAAAGAAGAACTGGGATAGAGTGCACCAAATTAACGTTATCGCAGAAATTCTTACACGTATTACATGTAATTTAAATTCCTATTATGAAAATTGCGGATCAGACAGAAGCAGGTGTCAAACTCGCTATTTGAAACTCTCCATGCCATTGCGGTGATAACTTTGAGCTAAAATAATACATAATTTTAATGCACATTTTGCAAACTTTTTTTAAACGTGGAATTTAGAATGGGAAATTAAAATATACTCGTACACTTTTCGATAATCACAAATTAAGCTGAAATGACTTAATGTTTTTTTCAGAATAAAAAATAATTGACTAGCGTATGTAATATGGGTATCTTCCACAATACCATGCACTTATAAATCAGCAATAATTTGTTTTAAAAATCAGAACTTTTGGTGTCACTACACGGTATGTAATTTAAACTACTGGTTCGCGATCCAACAACTTCAAAACAATGGGGCTCTGTAGTTATTGACCCAACTTAGTAAGTTATTACGTCCGCAAACTCTCNCGCAACTTAGTAAGTTATTACGTCCGCAGACTCTTCTTATATTGTTGTCAGTTCTCCTTGGAACTGCTCCCCTAATTCCACCACTTGCACCTGGCGAAAATATAACGGTCCGGTTTATAGAAAACTCCATAGATAAAAAAATAATACCGTATTGTTTTAATCAATACATCAATGTGGCTTTCTGAGATAGTTAATAACAACAATCGCAGAATATCACAAATCCTGCAAAAGTTTAAACTTGATTTTCTATTAAAACACATTAATTTTCATTTTTATTGTCGCGATAGCCCAAGATTGAACTAAACCACACTCTGCAAGAAAAAATTCTGCCTCTTTTTACCTTTTTACATATTAATTATTCCAATAAGGTTATCAAACATATACTGATTGCATATTTCAGGTCTCATTAACGATACAGAAGCGCCAGAGTCTACTAAGGGAGTAAAAGAAGAATTTCGTATAGGCAAATGAATCATTATTAAACCTGTTTTGTTCATTTTTCTCGCAAATTAATTTAACTAACTGCCTTTTTTCCTGAATGTATAATAAAACTTTTAATGACCTTCATTCCTACAGCGAAAACACACTCTGGGAAGGCACATTACCTTAATATTGGCATTCTGTTCTACTCCGCTCTTTGTATCGTCATCCCCTACTACGACCTCTTTACCAACGTCACTACTTTTTTTCTGTACCCATTAGTTGATCAGCGTAACTTTGTTTTTGCGCGCTTTGCACACTGCCCCTGCATTGACTGTCAGTTTTAAAATCATAAGAACATGTATTACACTGAAGTGATTCGGTCAATGTCATTTAACTTTTGTGACATCGTCAAACCTACGGTTACAATCCCCTATTGTTGGCTCTATTTGGCTGAATAACTCTAACCAAGCTTTCAGATTTTGAAGCTTATTCACCCACCACCCAATATTAACTCCAACCAAGACTTACTCTGTCCAAGACTAACTCAACCAAAGACTTACTACACCAAAGATAGACCCCACCCGAGAATGCCACCATCCAATACAGACTCCTGACACACCACCCAACTGTAAAAACAATCAGTGATGATCAATCTCCAAAAAAAATCTCTCATTAGTGTCTCGTAGCTAACCTCTTCAACAAAATCTACGCAAAAAATTTCTACCAAAGATGACCATACCAAAAAGTCATACTAACTTGCCAAGCTAACTGAGAAGGCCAACAAACTACACTGACGAGCCAAAAAAAACTGGTACACCTGCCTAATATCGTCTAGGGCCCCCGAGCACGCAGAAATGCCGCAAGACGACGTGGCATAAACTCGACTAACGTCTGAAGGTATGCAGGAAGTAATTCACACCATGAATCCAGNGCAGGGCAGTCCACAAATACAATCTGCGCCAATTTGAGAAAGGGTTGCACGTCTGTCACGTTTAATGATTCTCGTCAGTCGTCGTTTGTCCCGTTCTTTCACGATCTTTTTCCGGCCGCAGCGATGTCGAAGAAGTGGTGTTTTACCGGATTCCCGATATTCACGGTACACTCGTGAAATGGTCGTACGCGAACATCCTAATGTTATCGCTACCTCGGAGATGCTATGTCCCATTTCTCGTGCGCCGACTATAAGACCACGTTAAAACTCACTTAAATCTTGATAACCTGCCACTGTAGCAGCAGTAACCGATCTAGCTGCCGACCGCATCGCGTTACTCTGATTGGTTCCATACCTCTGTTATTTGCATACGCACGCCTATACCTGTTTATTATTGGGTCTTCAGAGTAGTTGCTAAATACTACTCAAAATACCCCCTTCCCCTTCGACAACGCACCCACCGAACACTCTCTAGTTTAATTCGTTCGCCTTATAGAACTAAGTCGATTTTAATCGATCAGATTATGGCATAGTACTTAAGATGCTACCGTAGCCCTCCTGCACACGCTCGCATAAAATTTTATCTAAAATTATTAAATTAATAATTGTTTCAGAGAATCAGAACTTTTTATATTATAAGTTATAATCACATTGTGTATATATATATATATACATTTCATTTATTTACTTATTACGTACATTCTATATTTCCAATTATTTTGTACGTTCGATCTTTACATTTTTCAGATGTTTGCAGATCATGGATAGTAGCCAACAGTCTCATCTGATATAACCCTGATCCTTTCAGTTCATCGATGATTGAAGAAATCTCAATACTGCGTGACAAATACCCGCGTTTTTGCAGGTCAATAAAACATCTAAGTTTATCAATAAGTTTATTTGGATCTTCGGGAAATATGTAACAAGCGTTCTTGACGTATGCTGCCTTCTTCACGCCACTTGTCGAAGGAAACTCGGGAGAATCATCATCCTTGTTATCAGATCCTTTATCATAACTGCGGTCATACTGATCATCAATACTTTCTTCATGATCGTCTTCACCTCCTGTTTCATCCTCAATATCAAGTTAATTTTCTTTGTAGGCGTAGCAGGGTTTTTAAAAGCCGACGACCGTTTGTTTTGAAAATCATCGACTTAACATGAAAGTCTTGCAAGTGTGCATGCCACACAAAACTACTCTACTGCGCCCATTCCATCTTTCATAATCGCCTGGCGAATCAGCACCCATCGATGCAGAAAGAGGTATTGGTGGCAACACTTGCTGGCTCCCAAAAGACGAATCCGTACGGTTCTTGGTGTGGTTCTTCAATGTATCACCTATGTGACCATTGTCGTAACACTTTATCATGAGTTCCCTTGACGTCTGGGAACATATTATGTAGTGCGTTAACAGGAGGAAACGAAGTTAAAATATACTGTTTCTCGGTGGGCGTAACAACACTACATGTGTCGGCCTTAGTGTGTTTATTTAAATTATCTTGTCGAGAGAACTTTCTGGAACATTTATAGCAGCTAAGAAAAGCATGAGATGGGTTCCTCAAACAATCAATCTTCTCAAGTCGCCGAGCATGGCAACTTTTTCTGAGGATCTTTCCACAGTAGCAACACTATTTCCATGTAATATTCAAGCAGTAGGAGAAGGTACATCCATAGAGGTAATCTTTGCGCTATACTTCGTACAATAATTGACTTTCATCAGCTTCATGAGAAATGCTGAAATTGTTTCTGCAGTAGCAAGTTTCGTATCTACTTTGCCAGCTACTGCTCTATATAAGGACTTACTAACATATTTAGTCAGTGCGATTTAAGCATGTTTACGCATCTATTCAACCAGACATTTTATCAAGTTCCATGATCACATTGCCATGTAGTTACTTCTTCCACAGTTTCTTCCAGACAAGTTCTTTTCTCAGTTTGATCACATGCTCCTCAACTGACCCCTCCTGCACCTAAAAGGCCCCTTCTGCTCCGCAAATAGTCCCTAAATTACCCCTCTTGCTCGAAAAATTACCCCTAAATGACTACTCCTACTCCACAAGTAACACTAAAATGACCCCTACTGCTCCAAAAATAAACCCTACATGACCCCACCTGTTGCACAATTGACGCCTAAATAACCTCAAATGGTCCCTGATTGTGGAGCTTATTGTGGTGCTGATTGATGGAAAGATTGCGAGATTGGAGCAAAGTTTGATGGAAAGGCTATTCCTGCAGATTGACTCCTGCGTGCGATGTCTGAAGCCTGCATGCAATTGGCCAGATGCAATCACGTAGCTACTCGGTTATTGGCTGGTCGATGTCCATACAGTAATTAAAAGGCTCAGAATTAAATTTAATTTAATTAAAAATTATTGTATAAATTACCATCGTACTGTACATATAAATATAAATTAAATAAAAGAATTAATTTTTGAAATTGGAAAACTGAAAATTTTTTATTAAATAATATTGATTGTATAAATTATGCTGTTAATGAAAGTCCAGCGTCATGCATTTAGGTATACCGATGATCGAAAAAAAAAACTTTCTGAATTGGATGAAAATAAGAGATTTTTGTAATTGAATTAACAATTACGAGTTCCGACAACTCGCCTGAGGGCTAAATCGATAAAATGAGTGTATACCAACAGCTTGCCTTACAGAAAAGATCCTAACTTGTGCCCACAAAAAGATTTCATCCATACACTTATATGGAAATAATATTGGAGCACTCTGAGAAAACCCACATAGTCGTTCGCCCCAGAATAAAACACGCATTTATATAATTAAGACAGGTATATACATAATTATGTATTTTAAAAAATTTCATATTATAATTTTATATATATAATATATACACACACAGATGCCTACCCTCAAATTAAACTATTTAGTTATGTAAGTACCCGGATGTTAAATTTATATAATTTTAATTTTATAAACCGGCATTTCATTAAAATACATTTTCGATGCATTTTACTGTAATTTTTAAAGATTTCTACATTTTTCATAGACTAGATGAAATAATTTTAATTAAAATAATGTTTTATATTATCTCTCGAGGCATAACTATTATTCAACGAGGTAAAACAAACATTCCGAAATATGTAATAAAGTTGTCAGTCACAAAGAAATACTAATAAACATTTGTAACAAAGAAGTTAGTGTGCATATACGCATTAACAAAAAGAGGGAGTGAATTGAATTTACATGTTAATTGTGTAAGCAAAGGTATAGATTATTACAAACTTCAACCTGTGAGGCAAGCTACTCGACTCGATCACATATAAAAACACGTGCATATAACCATTAACGCTTAAGTACATCAAAGAAAACTATACTGTTTACATGATGTAACATACTACCATTGTGCAGTATAAGCTACCGAGTTAATAAGTATGGACGACATGCTTAGTGTTGACCAACCTATAAGTTGCGAGGATACTATAACAAAATACGAACTTCAAATTTACAATTCTTATCGCGCGGGATCATACACATTCCAACATATTCCTTCCAGAGATAAGAATACCAATTCAAAATTACTATATTTACACCCTACCGTCAAAATCCCGTTTACGATTTCGAGGTATGCTCATAAAGATGACGGACAGAAGTTGTCCCTAATTTTACAACAATTTTATAAGTATAATGTTTTCATTAATTTAATTAATAGAATCTAATATATTCTTAATTTTGTAGAAATTGACCTATCTCGAGATAATGGTACTATTTCCAACTTCAAAAATTATCTCTTGGTAACAACACACAAATAAAATGTGTGTAAAATGTATGGTTGGAATCAGAGATTTGAAATTGAGATAATAGCAGCCAAAGTTGAACATATAAAAACAATTAAGAAGTTAAAGTAAATTGTCAATATTCACTACTTATACTATCACTTAACTTTTGTACCCGTATTTCGGTAATTAATGTTAATATTTTCTCAATAAAAAATATATTTTTTTCCGTTGCTGCTTTTGTTCAGATTACAATCAAAAGTGTAAAGTGTAATGTTAGATGATCCAAGCCGCATTACAAGTATTTTGGATCAACTAATAGAATAGTTTATCTACTAATGTAGTTGAACATTAAATACATAATTATATATAATATAAAGGGAAAGTTTCATTTCACAATATATGTTTATGTAGCTCCATCTACAACTACTAATACAATAATACAAATTGTCTCTAGAGTAACAGCAGGACTGCCTGCTACAATATTCCGTATCAACATATGGAACCACTGAGAAGCCATTAATATCACCCTGCACTTTAGTACCTCCAAGCAAGACACTTTTTAAGTAAAAGACTATTCAACAGAAAATAAACAGCCCCCATGGTAACTTCAGACATAACGCAGGGCTGCAAAATAT
>NQII01013802.1:8625-18820 GCA_002778355.1 Clitarchus hookeri | reverse complement strand
ATAATAGAAAACTCAATTTTTGTGTATGTGTTTCGTGTGGATTAATCAATATGTCGGGTCAGAAAAGTAAAAAAATGAAAATAAAATGAGGAAGTTATTGTGATAGTTTTGGTAATGGATATTCTTCGATTTTGTAATGGAGACCTGAACTTCTGTTTCATTTACGTATTCTTGTAACAACAATAACAACATAAACTATTGCGAAAGAGACGCCACAGTTGACATTTTTCAAAGTCATAAAATGTAACAGGATACGTTTCTAATTTAAAATGTTGCAAAATACAAGATAATTTATTTGCATTCAATACAAAATTTGCTGGTTACATGAATATCTGCTTACAACGAAGGGTGACTGTATATTTTATGAAAGGAAGTTGTCATGCAACTTTGTAATCTAAGAGTATTACTAAAAATAGAAAACCATTTCATGAAATGTAATGTTTTGATCGTGCTATGCCGAGAGATGTCATGTACTGTTAACAAAATACATGCTCTATTTATTGTCAATAAAATGCTATGGTAAACATAACAGACAATTTTTAAAAATAAGAGTTTTTTTTAATCAGATTAAACGTTTTAGTTAAGTATAGCACAAAGTCATGAATATATAGGGGTTTTATTGAAGAAACAACATTTTTCACAATGATTGTAAAATTATGCCTTCAACAATAAGAAACTATGTTATCTTGTAGAATGGTTGGTTGCGTGACATCATCATAAAGATTGCTGTTTATTTTTGGGGGCAATATAACGAGTTTATAAAATAAAAGTGTATGCAGTTCGTCGAAGCACCTGGAATAAAAAACATATATTAAAGGCTTTTAAAATATTCACTGGTTGTGACATCGGATTACGAGAGGCAGCAAGTAATATGGAATTTCTTACTAAAACTTAATATAAGGATGGAACTCGGAGAAATTTTAACACGTGGTGTTAGAACGCAATAAAATTACTTTTTAAATTTCACTTTTAGTGTTTCTACTGCAAATTACATCTGCGATGTCACTTTTATGATGTTAACACCAAAAGCTTCTACCAATATCCAGATAGGGAGAATCAATTTGTAAAAGTTTTACTTGTATCAAAACCTATTCTTTACATGAAAATCTCGTGAAAATCCTTAATAAACCCAATAATTATTAAATAACATCACACCCAACAAAATATCTTTGAAGAAACGGTTGAATCCGACAGGGGATAGATCTCGTTAAATCCTACAAGGAAACCAGTAAAGAAGAAAAACGTACCTTTGATATTCCGTGTACGTATATTCGTGATAGATGTAAGTTTTAACTTTAGAACTGAGATATGCTATTTTGAACAAAACTTCGCGATGAATGTAAAATTACTACATAACAAATAACTTTGTTGAATGTTCTATATGACAGTAAACAATTTGTTACATACATCATATAACTTGTATAGAGGTGTTTATAAAATATATGGAATGTAAAAGACTGGAGGTGTTAAAGAAAACATAAATAGAAAGTAAAGGCACTTCTCCCATGACCTGTGGTAACACTTCCTTACCATTAGGGAGAGATTCTCAAATGCTAAAGACAAATTATATATTGGTTTCGTTAACATAGTTAGCTATGATAAACTTTCGTGGCTATTTTGACGGCAAGTAAGCTTACTGGAATTAATTATAGAAGTAATAGCGCTTATTAAAATAAATTAAAGAAAGTTATGAATTTGTATTTGAATTTTTTGGTTTCTCTTTATATTCATTCGATTGCACAGAGTCTTCCTTGGTATCGCCAGACGGACAGTGGCATGTCAGAGAAAGACCACTGTGAAGGGAGCCACAGTGGTGTGGTAATCAGGTTACCCGCCTCTCACCAAGGCAAACTGGATTCGATTCCTAGCGGGATTACCTGGATTTTCCCATGTGATAAACCTGGTGGACGTTGCCTATGACTGACGGGTTTACTCGGGGTACTTCCGCTTTCAGCACCCTTGCATTCTGCCGCTGCTCCATTTTCAACTCTTTCACCCTTACGAGCGCTCAATATCTCGCTGTTAACAGCCGGCCTAAGCATCTTACTCTCTTTATTCCTCTCTGTATTGGGAGGCTGCGGTTCGATTCCCATCGGGGACGCCCGCGGATTTTCGCAAGTGGGAACAGTGCCGAACGATACAGCCGGTCAGTGGATTTTCTCGGAAATCTCCCACTACCCCGCCCTTGCATTCCGGCGCTGCTACATTATCACATTATTTCACTCTCATCGGCTCTGAAGACCTCGTCGTTAAAAGCTGCCCAAATCTCTCGACAATCAACAACCACTAAAAGTTTGTCTTTAGATATACTGAGGCGCTTGACGCCTTGTTCCCGTCACGAACCACATTTCCCAGCTCNTGCTGTCACGGGGAACAAGCTTGCTGCCTTCTCTGCAACACGGGATGCGGCGCTACAATGCACGTAGCAGCGGCGTCCAGGTGGTGTAATACGTACGGCATCCCCGCAACACTTTCTTCGTCAGCTCTCGTCTGCGACAAATTCGATACTGATGTGCGCACCTGTCAACGGCACCGTGCGCTGATAGCGCCGTCACGTGACTGCTATAGGCAGTGTTGCCTGTTATCAAAAATTACTATTTTGCGAAGGCGCGCAATTATAATGCCATATATGATTTGTTGGTGTATTTATGTAAGACGCTGTTGGCTAAGTTGCATTTTTTTCTCATGATCTACAAAACTAACATGTCAAAGACTTTTCCTTTAAAGAACCTAGTAAAACCGTTTTTGGGAATAACTTAACCTGGTGGAGAAGCGGACCTTCCAACCCGTACCGCTCGTCAATACGATGATCATAAGCAAAGAAAACGGCTGATATCATGGTAAGGTAAGTGTTTCATTTTTTGATCGTAAAGAAGATTCATAATGTAAAAGAAAGATATTTAAATACTTATTTTAATGGGGGTTATCATGATAAGACCAAATTAAAAACTTTGATAAGCCTTCTAACGGCAAAATATTGGAAATACATTTTTCAATGACCAATGATCTTACAAGTGAGTAAATGATTCGCAAACCGTCTTACTGGTATACGTCATAATTGGTTCAAGTAACTACTGTAGCCGAACATAAAGACGACAGCTTATTGGCTGTGTCAACGAAACATGTGTTGTGTCGATTTAAGTACAACACGCATAATACATTTTTTTTATTGCAATACTTGAAACCGTAAATTGAAATGGGCCTGAAGGGGCTAAGCCGCCATTTGGCAGAATGTTGTAGTGACACATTCAAGTATTAAAAGAAAAGTTTTAAATGCTTGTTAAGACACTTTACGGTGGGATACCGGCAAGACTTTAAATAATAAAATTTATCATGTATACATATGTTTAAATGTTGTTAATTCTTAGCAGCAGCAGAATTGTAATTTTAGGGGGAAATCGAATAATACGAAGCCTAATCATTGTAAGATATTTTGCCGAATACTTGAGAAATATTATGTCCCATATTTTATCATAGGCATCAAGGTGCTATATTTGTAATGACGTAAAGATTATTTCTGCGTGATACGTATTTTGATATATATAACACAAAGCGTAAACCTGAACTACAGGTACAAACACTGCGAAATGATGCAAAACGAGACAGAAAACATTATGCGACCTATGTCCTACAGTAGTTCGTAAGGGATGTGGGTGACCTTTAACGGCGATATTTATAATTGTTTTAGTTCTAAATAATAAAACCTTCTTGAGATGAAAAAACAATTCCATGAATACNTAACGGCGATATTTCTAATTGTTTTAGTTCTAAATAATAAAACCTTCTTGAGATGAAAAAACAATTCCATGAATACGGTTGTCTTGAATCGAGATCTGAAATCTGCGACCGGTTGATGGATAAATGATTTCCATTCGTTAAGAAAATAAGGGGCGCCATGTTATAATCCAACAAATTTGTGTAACCCTTGGGTGTTTAACGGTTTTAAGACGTCATAATCGCGTGTTCATTTCTGTGCAAAAATATTTCTTTGGCAAAACTCTCTCAGGCGAACGGTTTTTGAGAAAACAAACAATGTTTGTGAGGGTGCAGTTTATTGCCTGCCAGGTACTTCATCCAGGCCTCACTTTAAAAAGAATTTTTTTGCGCTACAGCGTGAGAGGCAAAACGAGAAAGACCGAGAAAGAGAATCGTAGATAGAAGGGGGCATAAGTATGACCGTCATACGTTTATCAAATACATTGCGAATCCACGAGATAAGCTTATATTTTTTATATGTAGCACATTAACGAATTTATGTGGGCCCGCGGAGTTTTTTTTTTCACATCGTGGTAATGCGCTCATCCGCAGGGATTACCGCTGTTATAAATATTTCCCTAGCAGTTACGCATTAACTGTGGGTGATGTTTTACCAGTGAGAGAGCCATGTGTCTCATGAAGTNTAAATATTTCCCTAGCAGTTACGCATTAACTGTGGGTGATGTTTTACCAGTGAGAGAGCCATGTGTCTCATGAAGTACGTACAAACCATCCCTTCCTCATCATTAGACACACACCCTGATCATGTTGAGCCTCTTAGGATGTCGCGTTATTCCTTACTGATGCATTATATTTATTAAAATACATAAAAANCCCTGATCATGTTGAGCCTCTTAGGATGTCGCGTTATTCCTTACTGATGCATTATATTTATTAAAATACATAAAAAGGATCCCCAAAAAATTTAACGAAATATTTTTTTGTGGAGTGCCACTGTACAATCAAAATAATAACAATAATAATAAACATAAGTGCCATCTGCAGGAATAAAATTTATAAGCAGGAAGCTGAAATATAGTCGTGGATATAACACGGTTGACAACGCAACTAAAACTGATGACGATGATTATTCAGCTAACGTACCAATTGGAAGAAAAACTTGCAGTGACTGGAAGAACATTTCTCTCATGTGTAATACATTGTAGACTGAGTGAGGAACACTCGTCGCTGAACTTGGTAATCATTTTTATATGCGCACCGAGTATCGTTAAATATAATTTTTTTTATTAATATGTTTTACAATACTATAATCTTGTCATCACGATACGGGCTGATATATGCTATTCAGAGTAAATTGAGCATATTTGAAAGCCCTTTTATTTGGAATAATATTCGATAAATATATTTTATTTAATTAAGCCTTAGACGTTAACTTCTGAATACGGTGGATATATACTTTGTGTTCATTACTTACATGATAATGTTTATTTTAAAAGGTGGTTAAAGGATAGCAAATGGCTGAAAGAGAAAAGTAACAAAAGCCTCGAAAGTGCTCACTTTATCACGAACAGCCTATAATATGAATCCTTTTGGCCGCTGATCTGCACAATATAGTGGTCTGCTTGGGTCCTCGGTGGCGCCGACTTCAGTAGCGTAGTTGGTTGCATTCTGACATGTGGTGCGAGGGTTTTTTTTGTTTCGAATCCCGGTTTAGGCTCAGGTAGGACCGTGCTTAGTGGCGGTAGTGGAGAGAGGTATCGCCCCCCCCTCCATTGTCGTGAAAAGGGGTGAAAAATTGAGAGAAAATGGAAGGGAAACTAGAGAATATGTAATTGCCAGTCGTTACCATTAACACGTTGTTGAATTTGTGTTTATTGAATAATGCTATTTGTATTATAATGATAATTCGAACAATTTCTTTAGAAAAGGGAAGGGGCAAAGCTAGGTAGTTTTTATGACAAAATCTGTCGCCGCAGGGTGTAGTACTAATCTGTAGCTCTCTGCTGGAGGCTGCCACTCGGTCATGATAGTCCTCCATAAAGGCGTCCTGCTCTTCCACCTTACTAATTTTAGTGTCTACTTTAGCTCGTCCAGTGTGCGAGGCTTTTTCTACCTGCTGTAATCTGATCTCTAAGCCGATCAAACGAATTCAGTTGTGCCGATACACATTAATTCACAATGTCTGCATTTGAGAGGTTAGCTGGTAGATTTTCCAGCGTTGCCAAACGGTTCTCCACTTCCGACATATGTGCAGCGCGCTGTCCCCTCAAAATTTCAAAAGCTCAAATTCACCTCGGGTAGTGGTGATCCCTTCCCTCAGCTGAACTGTAGCACATCCCATTTGAGTATTAACTGTAGCCTCTATCTCAGACTGCAGTTGGCTCATTCCTGTAGATACGCTGCTGTTTGCTGTAAAATCTCAGTACAGAGTATCTAGTATCTGGGGGAGTGCCTCTGCAAGGTGTGTTAGTCGTCCAGTCTGTTCCTTTGACTCTCGAGCTTATTGTTTTGCAAGTGGGCCAGTGAATTGAGAAATGACGGCTGTTATTTGTTGCATTAGTACCTAGTAATTTAGTGTTTGAGGTACTAGATGCAGAGGCCTGTGTTAGCAGCGGTACTGTGAAACTAGTGGGTGTGTTGGTTAATGGATTACCAGTTACCTGAATTTCAGTTTTTCTATTGTCACTGATTGTGTCTCAGAAATTTTTCTGCCATTTTGTCTGTGATATATCCCATGCAAGCGAAATCAATTGGTGTGATTCGTCTGAGATTGCAGGGCAAACGTGTATGTCAAATTACCAACAGCTTATGCCATATAATTCTGCACAGAAAATTCCTTTATCCAACTCAGTCCGATCCCACTTGGCGCTCCAGTTAATTCTGCGTTGAAGTGTTCAGGATTATCATGGTTAGGGTGTTGGCTAGCAAAAGGAATTAACTAAGATGTGAACTTTCCCGGCTGATGAGTACATAGCTGGAAGTTACGACATAGTAGTAACTGACGTTCGAGTGACATACACCTAACCTTCTATTAGATTTATATTAATTATAATATTTATATTGGAAAATGTTTACGAATTTATAACCATATATATCTGAACTCACCACTAGGTGATACCCTTAGGTATGATGCAATGGGAATAAAGGAAACTCACAAAAGCTATAAATTTTACAAAAATGAAAACATACCAGCAGAAAATTATGAACGCGTTTAATTTTAGGAAATTACATTTAGTGGCAAAAAAATATTACAAGATTTAGACTTTGGTAAACAAAAACAAATATAACCGTGAAAATAATACTCTTAAGAATTGCATGCGACTTTGGCCTGGTATATGAAATGCAAAACTCTTAATAGGGGCTGTAGAAATATATGTTCAAATTCAATGGATCATACATGTCCTTTAGAACTCAGCTAATTAAAGCACAGTTAGTATAAAAATTTCAGGGAAATATTTGAGTAAATATAGTAAACCTCGTTGTAACATAACATTTAAAAAATATGCTAGCGAAAGTAGCTTGGGAATTTTCTCTACCAGCATTAACGGTTCGTCAGTAGCCGTAGTTCTCCTTCGATCAGCTGCTGTATCTCAAAAAAAAAAATGCAACATCTTGTAGAACCGTGTTATACTCTTGTGGCTGTAGTGCCCGCTAATGCACTATTTACAAGACATGATGATCACTCATGTATGTATTAAAATTTAATAAATGCGCCTAAATACTTTTTTTCTGTTCTTAAAATCAGTCGACCTTCTTTGTTTCTTCCTTAGTCTGTTTTATAAAATTCTTTGAACACGTTTAACTATTGTCTATTTAATATACCCTATCAAAACGAAGGGAAGTCACATCAGTTTCTTGGCACTAAAGTTTAATCCGATCAAAAAATATATTCTCACGTAAAAATATTAACAATATAAATTAAATATGTAAGCTTTTTCATAGGCTCAGGCCAGTGTCAGGCACTGTCAACATAGCAACGACAAAATCAAGTCTACCAACCAGAATGTTAACATAGCTTAAACATTTTATGTGAAAACTTAACATAAAATCGTGGCTTGCTTAAACAGTACGTCAAAGAGAATTAATTACTTATTACTATACACTGTTAAAAAATAACAAAACAATAATAATTAAAACTAATAAATTAAGACAATACTATTTTATATACAGAATGATTCTAGAGGAGTTATCGCCACTCACGGCGTTTATTCCTTTCATCATTTGAAGCAAAATATGTCATATAAATGTGTGTCCTATTCCCAATATTTACAGAGTAATTTCACATATCGGAAATGCCTAGACTATTGTGTATGGGGATGGATGAAAGATATTGTTTGCCAAAGGACTGCACAAACATGTGAGTAACTACTTGCGCGTATCATGCATCCCGCTACAGAAATCAAAGACGATCGTGTGCAGCTACGTAGAGCATCACGTGCGGTTCATAAGCGTGCGGCCAAGTGTATGGAAGTGGACGGAAACATTTTTGAAAATCTTTTGTAAGCTTGTTAGACGGAATTTAGATACTCAACTGTAAACAATACGGTCTAATAATTCAACACTGTATTTACTTCTGAAAGAGTTATTATTTTATTCGTCAATTTTCAATTGTTTTGAATTACTCTGTAAATATATGCGTTAAGTTAATAAGTTGTCTGAGCACCATTAATAATTAGAAAGTCGCATGCCACGTGAAACGCAAACACTGACAAGTTCAGACACGGTGCACCTACACATTATTACATTGCCAGAAATTAGTTACTTTATCTGACAACAGACTACGCGAATGAACGCAGCCTGCTTAAACTGTAAAACTAATTTTATTCTTTCTGGCTGCAACGTGTATAATTCGGTGTTTATTAATGTTTCAGAGTCGTCGGCGGTTTTACTTTAATCAAAGAAACATCAGAAGTGTACGCGTATTCTAAGTAAAGACTAGCGATAGTTTAATTCCAGAAATTTAGGTGTCCCTGCAATTTAGGGATTAATTAATAACCCAGCTGTAGGCCACGCGTTGAACGCAGCACATGAACGAAGATCGAACTGCAACTGACACAAGAGGAGATGTTCCGTGATTTGGTGGAAAGTCGTCTACGGAAGATTGTAAACCAGCAGCAAATGTTAACAAACAAGGAAAATTTTCTTACCTGCTGGTGGGAGATATTCAATGACCAAGCGTCTGATTACCTATGCTTTCCATTACATTATTAAATCTAAACATTATTTTGGTAATTAGATGAAATAATTTAGGCTCTACATGAATGTTTTGTTTACGCACCAGTTATATAATATCTAGCAGTTAGGATTAAAATTATATGTAGAAAAGTAATAGAGTTATCTGGTGAAATTTTAGGTCCTTGTATTTTATAAATTGTGATGGTGAAAGTAAATATTAAAACTTATGGACAATAAAGTACAAAAATCATTGCGGAGAGAATTCATTAAAAAACCGCCTTGAATAACATGAAATGCAGTAATGAGTATATCGAAATCCTTGAGAAATTAATATAAAAATATTTCCGAACGTTGTTTATTTAATGTTATGTGCCGCATATAGGTTACAATGTTAAAGTTTGGCTTTTGCCTTTTGTTAAATTCTCAAAACTAATATTGTTTGAGTACTTTTGCTGTATTTTACGAGGTACAGCTGAACATTACACTTCTAATTCTCAGTGTTAATTATTCAGTGTAATTTAGAATACCACTTACGAGCAGTAAAAACACGATACCACTCTTTCTAGGAAAGAACACAGGCAATTGGAAACTGTCGTGATGGACAGCCCCACAGAGATATAGAGACATAATTCTTCGCCGCACCATCTGGGCGATTGGCCCGCATTGCGGCTCGCATTATAACCGTATTTATGACCAGCGCTTCGGCAACTTCGTCCCCGGGGGAAAGTCTGGCGAAATAATCTCCAAATTGGCCCTAGTAGCCACCCCCCTCCCTTATTTATACGTGGGGCGTGCTGATCGATACGTTCGTATATCGAAAACTCTTTCATTTGAGCGATTAGAAAATATTTATCCAGAGTTCCATTTTCTGTTTGAAGGATTTACTGCAAATATCTCGTCTGCCGTCCTGTGTTTTGCGGGGAAGATAAAAAGTGACGTAGATCCGAGTGGCCAGATACTGTCTCTTTTTTTTTATCCGTAACACCCCTACCTCCCTCCTCGTGCGCGGTCCCACCCCTGACGACCAGGATTTGGCCTCTCTGGCTTGTGTCTCTTATACCCAATTATATAAATCAGTAGTCTGCGAGAGTGGGTTTTTTGGTCAGCGGTACACTAACTCATAGTCTGGGTTTTTGGGGTTGGTTTTGTGGACTTTTAACATTCTTTTCTTTTCGCATCCGCCACCACCGCCACATCCTCTATTTTCTCTCTTCGCATGTGTGTGCGTGTTTTTTTTTTTACCTCTCTTTTGTGGTATGTGCGCGCGGTTTTTTTCCCCCAGAGAGGGGTTGGCGAGCAGACC
>NQII01013800.1:0-18943 GCA_002778355.1 Clitarchus hookeri | reverse complement strand
CAATTTTTTTTTATTTTAGTTATGATGTTAATTAAATCCTTAACCTTCTTTAATATATATTTTTTAAATTCGAATTTTAGTTTAAAAAAAATTATAATTTATAATCTTCATTTATGTATTAAAATCATATTGATATTTTCAATTTCTTATATAAACAAATTTTAATACCCAACTTAATTTGGTTTTTGTAAACGTAGTTCCACTTACAAAAGCAGATGCAATTTTTTCATTAATTGGAGTTTCTTTATCTAACATAATTTCTTTAGCTTGTTGTAAAATTTTATCAGCTTCTTGTCTAGATTCTAAATCTTCATTATCTCTATAAGAACTACTGTGATTTTTACAAGCTTAATATAATCTATTAATTTATTTTTCACCTCTTTCTAAACTTCAATTTAATTTTGTAAAAGGACCACATTAATTACAACCAGGTAAATGCAGTTCTGGTAAATTTAAATTATTTTAATGCCTAATTTATTATTCATTTTCCATGATGTTCGGAATTCCAAAAAGATTAAGGAATAACATTTAAAACTAATATTAAATGCGGAATTTTTTTATGATTATTAACAACAAAATCAGAAAATTAATTATTTAACATATACATTATACTACCTTTCTCATTATGATAAATTTTTCCCCGTCATTTCCTTTGCCGTGAATAACGAATAATCTATCAATTAATTTTCTTACATCAGTCATCCGTATATATTATTTTGGTAAATTATTAATTTTTAATTCCTTTACCATTTTTTGGTACTCCTTGTGAATACTTTTTTTTTCTGGTGTATTTGGTTCTGACCAAGATGATCGTTATTTAATATATTTTTCGCAAATTGGTTTAACTATAATTTTATATTTCCTAATTTTGTTTGAAATAATTTTTTTTATTTTGATCATAATTTTGATATAACAAATTTGTTTTCTTAAGTATAATTATCATAGTTTCCGATAGTATTTTTATTTTCATTTTCTTTCTATTAAGTTATTGTCAACCAAAAGCAACTACATTTTTTTAATTCATACCCTTCACTTTTAATAAATAGTTTAGTGATTATGTTTACCTGTGTATCACCAATAGAACATTTTAGTCTTATACCTTTAAAACTAAATTAATCCTTAGTGACATAATTTTTTTGACAAATATCATTGCCAGGATCAATTGTTAATTGCTCAATTCCAGATAAATTATCTTGTTGTTCATGACCAATTAATAATTTTTTCAAATTAAGTTTTTTTGTGGTGTTGGTCGGCTAATTAAAATTTTTAACTGTAAGATGAACTAAATTTGGGATCAAATATATATATAAATTTTTTCTGCTACTCCTTCAATTTTTGTAGGAAAATTTTTTTATTCGTTAATTAAATGCAATTCTTTTTTATATATTTTATATTTGACCTCTTCTGTTTTTTACTATCTAAATTCTCATTTAAGTAATTTTATTCGAAATATTTATTTTTCTGAATATTTGTTTTGTATTATATATATACATTTTTTTACTATATAAATGAGTTTTAAAACTATCGAAGTGTTTGAGAAACAAACATTTCCACCAACAGATCAAACAAAATTTTTTTTAATATTTGTAATAATAAAATCGTGATTTATACGAATATTGGTGATGGATTTATTTTTCCATATGATGCATTTTTTATGAACATTTTAAATTACAAAAAGTGATAGTGTTAGTCATTATGGTGAAAATAATAATATTAAGGTAACTTAAATTTTTTTTCGATTTGAATTTTGTCTAGTTTGAATTTCAAAATATTTGCAAATAATAGAAGCAATTGATAATCCTGATTTAACAACAATTATAATGCATGTTTTAGTTAGTTCGCCATAACATTTTTTTTTACAAATAAGTGTAATGATAGCAAATATCCTGCAAAAATTATATTTATACTAATAAAGAAATTGTTATAATTTTTTTTTAGAAATTCATTTAATAATAATTGCTGGCTTTTTATCATACTAAAAATGTGATGGAACTGTAGATAAAATTTATGCTTATCCAGGAAAATTTTTAATTCAAAGATTAGAAATTATGTGGCCAATTGTAGAATATAAAGGAAATACAGCAAATGATTCAAAATAAAAATTTATAAGTATCCAATTACACATTAGTTTTATTTATTCGCAATTCTTAGAAAGATCTGTTCCTTAAGATACAAGAACATTTTTTTATATATAAAATATCAATTTAATAATTTACAATTAGATATGCCTGATTTTGTAGTAGTTGGTTTTCGAATGAATGGAAAAGATCGCAATGAACAATATGTTCATGCTTCTACGCTTAATCATTGTGACGTGAGAAATATTTATGTTATAAATGCAAGAAATCAAATTTTTCCTAAAGATAAATGGAATTTATATTTTGATGCTGGATTTTTCCATAAAATGTATGTAGTATATCACGATTTTAGAAATAATGAAAAAAATATATTACTTATTGTAGAAATAATGAACTTTATTATAAACAAACTTTAAATACTGATGGTGAATGTAAGTATTATTCCTTCTTTGTTAGAAGGCCATTATAGATATTTGATTGTACTTATAGAAAACAACAATGGTGAAATATAAAACAAATATCAAAATTAGTGTTGATTTTAATAAAAATGTATTAGGAGATACAATATGTAAAGTTATATCGATTAGTCAAAGAAATTTCACTTGTGACAGATTGAAAGAAAATATTACAGAATATGTATACATTTTTGTATTAATAAATGAATGACGAATCTGCTAAAAATATTGTTTATGTTGTTCTTGATTTATTATCAACAGTTATTATTTTATATATTATATCAATATGTTTACAATTAAGAAAATATAAAATTATTTATAAACCAAAAGTTGTAAAACTTTTTCAATATTATTAAATGTAAAAAGTTAATATATATCTAAATTGTGTTGACAGTTTTTGAAATATGCCTATATTTTTTCATATATTTTTGATTCTAATAAAAAAAATTCTAAATAAAGATTTTTTATTATAGGAATTTAAACACTTATTTTGAAAAAATTAGTATCAATAAAATAATTTTTTTTAGCATAAATTAATTAGAATCTGGTTGTTATTTGATTACAAATATTTACTGTATTTGTACTTTAGATTGTTATAAAATTTTTGTTAAATTGGAAAATAAATTTACAATGGTTTTGCCAAAAATATGCAATACAATAAAATTAATTCTGATGAATTTGAATTTGTAATTGGATTATATATGGAATACAATGACAAAGTTAAAATTGATAAATTTAGATTCAAAATGAAATAAATTTATTTCTGATGGAAATTTTTACAATATATATAATCTTCTTTAGAGTTTGAAATAACAGTGTTATTTATTTTGCCTATCTGCTTCACTCTGTAAGAATTTTCCCTGTTCGCGAATATAATGTATTGCAGTGAAAATGTTAAAATTAACTTTTTTGTGAAGAAAATCGAAAAATTAAAGAAAGTTAAAGCTTTTTTTCAAAAATAAAGTATGGAAATCAACAAAATAAAAGGCTTGTCTTCATTTGAAATATATTTATTAAAATGAATCGATATACTTTAGAAGTTATATATAATTTTTGTGGATAACTCTTGTATATAAAAGTCTAGAAAAATTAACCATATAAGAATTTAAGTCTCATAAACTTTTTGTAAAAACCATTCAAAGTCTTGAAATCGTATACTGATATAGAAAGCGGTCATATTTGTGTATTAAATGAATATTGTTTACATTCTTTGTTTAAGAAATGTCCAGTTTTTCAAAAAATACCCCAATTCATTTTGTGATATTTTTCCTTTCATGGGTACCTCAGTACATATAGCCGAAAAAATGAACCACAGCTATCTGTTGGCACATCCACAAAATAAAAAAAGGATGATACCGAGGAAAAATATGTGAAAGGTTGTAGAAAGATGCAAGATGAAGATGGGTTGGGGTATTTGCATTTTTTGTACAAAATTAATTTTTAATATTTTCATTAAAAATTGCATTAATTGTAAAAATTACATTTTTAAACAGTGTTAGTAAAATTAAATTTATGTAATGGTAACGATTCGTTACCTTTTAATTTCATTAAGTTTTTATCACTATATTCATTAATATATTATAACTAATTTTAATATATTTTTTCGTTACTTTTTATGTGGTCCTGTTTCATTCCTACTTAATATTTTCATAATCATTTGAATACACATTTCCCTCAATATTTTCATATATATTTTTTATAAATATTTTCATAATTTTTTATAAATATTTTTTATGTATATTAAAAAAAATTTCATAAATAACATTGAATGCAAATCATTGACTGACATACAATTAACTACAAATATATTTGTATAATTTACATTTGTGCTAGTTTTATGCCAATTTGTCCCAGTTTATTACTCTATATAAATTAAATATTAAACTTTTTATTTGTTAATTATATATTTTCTTTCTACATTGTCTTTTGTATTCATTTTCACATATTATACATTGATATGAAAGATCATCTTTTGCTTTTTCATATTCACGAAATAATTTGAAATCTTTGATTTCTGAACATTTTGTTAATTTTTCTTCTCAGATGCTATAATAAAATCGAATTATTTTTCTTTACTTTTTTATTAATTTTATTAAATGTACACCTTTGTTCATTCAAATAATTTTTAGACCACGATTTATATTTATCTTACTTTTAACTGAAATCTCCTATATTTTTTGTCTGGTTGCATCTTATAGAAGTTTTTCTGTATTGTTATCAATTCTAATATTGTTCTACAATTTATTGTTTTCTATTTATTTTTCTTATTTCAATAATAAATAGGTTTTTGTTCATTACAATATTTTTTCAACTCGATCTATGTTTATCTTTTTGTTTACCGAATCCGTGTATATTTTTTCTCTCTTTACATTTTGTACAAGTTTTTTTTATGTATTTCTGCCAATTGTAATCTTGTTTCCTATTGTGGTCATAATTAAGTACATATAATTTTTATAAAGAAAATGAATTTTTAAAGATTAAGTTTTCAATTATAAAATGGCCTGGCTCACTTTTTGATAAGAGTTTCACTAATTTTAGGGCAAAATGGGAAAAAGTTTTGTGCCCTTTTTCTTATTTTATGAACATTTTCATCAATTATTATTAATTTTTGTTAATTTTAATTTAAAAGTGTGAAGAAAAATGCCATGAATTTCGATTAATTTTGGTAATATTTGTTAAAATGTAAGTGATTTTGAAGAAAAATTTAAATTTTTAATGAAAACTAGAAATTTTTGTTGAAAAATCAAGTGATTTTAACGAAAAATTGTGATTTCCGTTGAAAAAGTTTGTAATGATGAAAAATCTCGTAATTTTGATGACAAATTGAGTGATTTTGGGTAAAAAGTCGTGTAATTATTGTTCTTATACAAAAAGTGAGTCAGGTATCTCATAAATTATCCACTTATTTAGGCTGTTATTGGTAAAGTGAGCACTTTTGAGGCCTTTGTTACTTTTTTCTTTAAAACATTATTTATCCTGAAAGCAGTTTTTAAAATTAATTTTGCCATGTAAGTAATAAACCGTACTCGAAAACTACCGTCTAAGGCTAAAATAAAATATGTTTATTGAATATTATTCCACATAAGAGGACTTTGAAAAGTGCTCACTTTACAGTGAAAAAAAAAGCCTTTATGTATAAATATGCGTGTGTATTCAAATATATACAAATGCATGTATACACATATACATATTTGATATTTTGTGTGTGGTATTATTTGTTGACAGACGAACATCTTGTTCTGTTCCTGCACAGTCGTTACGACAATCTAGAGAAGACGAAACAATTAATAGAATCCTACTGCACTATCAAGACTTCCACACCGGAGCTGTTCGGCANGACAATCTAGAGAAGACGAAACAATTAATAGAATCCTACTGCACTATCAAGACTTCCACACCGGAGCTGTTCGGCAGCAGAGACGTTTTAGGACGAGATGTTCAGGATATAAGTGAAATATGGTAATTGAATTGCAATTACTCTATCTTGGCTTGACATGCAATCGGGAAAGTAAGGAGTTCATTTTAGCTCCTTTGTAACACCGCTATTATAATTGAACTGATTTTTGGGAATGAACAGCTATGCCTTGTTTGTAGCAGGGCAGGTAAATGCTGTTTGCAGTAAACTGGGCACTTTTGGAAGCTCTGCTTAAGCCTTATATAAAATTAACGTTGCCATGGAACTGATCACTTTATGCATGTGGCAGTTAAATGAAACTGTGAACTTAGNGCCTTATATAAAATTAACGTTGCCATGGAACTGATCACTTTATGCATGTGGCAGTTAAATGAAACTGTGAACTTAGTAAATTTACAAATTTGTCAATTATTACACTTATACGCATTATAAAATCAGAAGACAAATTAAATATTTTCAGTATTTACTAATATTAACGTAACACTTTCAATTCATGTCAAAACATGGAACTACTTTTCATCTGTCGTTACCAAATTTACTGGGTGTATGACAGAAAGAGTGCCCGTTGAAATATATGACCTAGGGGAAGTGACTTTTTTCGAAGGTTTATTTTAAAAATGCTCAATTAACCGTGATCAGCCTAAAGGCCTAACTATTTGATCTTATTTACAAAGCTGCTTGTATTATTTTCTATCGTATGTGTGAAAGGGCAATGCCGACGAGGGTTCCGGGGAGAGAAGTCAAACCCATTCCGTCCGGTGCGTGCGATGCGTGCGGATGAGTCATCCGGATTTGCCGAGTTGTGTGCGCACGGCATTCGAACCAGGCNCGTCCGGTGCGTGCGATGCGTGCGGATGAGTCATCCGGATTTGCCGAGTTGTGTGCGCACGGCATTCGAACCAGGCCGGCATTTTCTCTTCAATTTCGATGCGAGTGTTGAATGGTGAACATGGACCCCGCTCGGCAAATCGTTAATGTGCAAGAATATGAGGTATTGTACAACCTGCGGCACCCTTAATATTTCAACCAACAACGCAGAGACAGCATTTGGAAAGAGATAGGGTGTAAAATGAGCCAGTCCGGTAAGTACATTAGTACTATATGTATGAACATATAAATTGTACTCATGCGTATAATTTAAACAGAAATGGAGTATTACTACAACATATGCCTCTCTTCAAGTTATATGTACCATCCATGTTTTATTATTTAATAATCATACACATAACCAGACAATACAGCAGTAGTTGCAGGAATGAACACATACAGATAATAGTAACTTGGAATATTCATTTACGTGAGTCCATGTTTACCAATTCGCACTTTAACTTGTTGCCAGTCAACTGATCCTCATATGTATGCAGCAATATTAATGAACTCTTAGTCATTCTAACTGCTGTCTCCTTTGTTTCAGGCACAGCATGCAGATCGCAATGGACCAGAATCAGGAACAACCATCGGAAAGCACTGAGCGTACGAAAATCGAAAGGCAGACCGGCGGCATAAAAAATGAAGCCACTAAAATTCAACAAAGAGCTTGAGTTCCTGACTCAATACCTTCATGGCGAGGAAGAGAGGATGACAAACGTCTCGTCGCACAGTTGGTTCTGTTGCAAATGCTTTAGACGAAGAAGAGCGTTCCTACGAAACTGTTTATTCAACCCCCCAACATCCCACACTTTGCCTTGTATCGCTGATAAACAGGGTTCAGCCTCTTGTTCATTCCAGCGTGTCTGTCAGAAGAAACCGTCCGGGAAAGTCCAGGTACAAGTGAGCACAGCATCAGTTCTCCAAGATTATATATCGTGATGGGAAAAGGCAACTGCGTCCGCGCCCCACCAGTATGATCATTTAACTTCCCCCCAGCGATCGTCCGACAACAGCATGGAACGATGCTATTTGAGTACAGTAACAGGTGAGGAGATACCAATTATAGGAAAGATAAAAGTGATCTTGAAGCTTGGTGACCTTAGCAGAGCACGATGTTTACATAGCAGAAATAGAGGATAAATGTATTTTGGGGCTCAGTGTACTATAGGCTGGGGAGCTGTATCGATAATCTACTTGGTGTGCTATGGGTACGCAGTATAAAGTTAGCAGTGTCAACACAGCATGATTTGTCCTTCCCAATTTAGCTGCCCAGCAGTATGTGGTCAACCCACTGTGCTGCCCGCTTCTAGTGAAATTGTCATTACAGGCAGATGTCAAAGAAATTTGCCAGACATTTAGATCTAATTGAGCCAGCAGAGAGGATTGGCATCCTGCCAGGTAAAGTCGCTGTAGCAAGGACTTTGGTCGCTTATAATTCTGACAGATTTCCAGTTAGAATGACAATTTTGTCCGATAGTGCCACTCGTCTTGAGGAAGCGGCTGTGATAGGTGTTTGCAAGCAGGTCACACAGGTACTGCCAAACATCCCAGAAGATTTTAAAGTAAAACAAATAGAATTTAAATTATCAGAAGTACTAGGGGAAATTCTTATAAGAACAAAATAAAATCTTTACTGGCTACAGGAGAAGGCTCTCTCTGAATTACTGCAGATAAATGGGACTACCTTCTCATGTGAGCCATGCAACCTTGGAAGGACTAATGTGACCTGCCACCACATTCATACAGGTGATGCCAAGCCCATAAAGCAGCCACCAAGATGACTGTCACTAGATTCTCACGAGAGAGTTGATGGAATTCTGGAGGAAATTAGGGAGTTAGATGTAATAGAACGATCAGTTAGTCCGTGGTCATCACCCATTGTATTTGTTAAGATTAAAGATGGATCTCTGAGGTTTTGGGTAGATTTTTGCCAGCTTAATAATCTGATGAAGAAACACTCTTGTCCACTTCCAAGGATAGATGGCACATTGAACAGCTTAGCAGGTTCGCACTGGTTTTATGATTTGGACATGAAGAGTGGGTATTAGCAGTGAGAGGTGGCCCCAGAGGACCAAGAGAAGACTGCATTTTGTGCCCAAGGGAAAGGAACCTGGCAGTTCAAAGTTATGACTTTTTGGCTGTGTAATGCCCCTGCCACCTTCGAACACCCGATGGAAGAAGTCCTGCCTTTAGATATCTGTCAGGTTTACCTATATGATATTGTTGTGACAGGAAAGACATTTGAAGAGCACCTATCATGCTTAGACTCTATATTCCAGAAAGTGGCCGTAGCCAACTTGAAACTGGTTCCTAAGAAGTGCCACCTGTTCCAAAAGAAAAAATTTCTTGGGACATGTAGTGTTCACCCATGTAATCAAAACATACCCCGAGAAGACCAAATCAATAAGAAATTGGTCGACCCCAGATACAAAACTAAAGAGCGGAGTTTTCTGGGATTATATGCCTATTACCGTCGATTTGTACCTACGTTCGCCATGTTGAAACAAGTCACTACATGAACTGAGTGAGGGGAAATGGAGATTTCATTGAACCACTGAGTGTAAAAAAGATTTGAGTAAACTACAGAGAATTGTGATATCTCCACCAGTCCTGGGTTTCCCGAAAAGAGAGGGTGTATTCATTTTGGATACTTATACTAATGATGTAAGCATTGTAGCTGTGTTATCTCAGGCTCAAGATAGGAAGGAAATATCTCTAGAATACTTCAGTAAGGTATTGCATAAGCCTGAGAGAAATTACTGTTTTACATGCAGGGAGATTCTGGCAATGGTGAAGGCAATTTCACACTTCCACCCCTACCTTTATGGCAGACATTTTATTCTAAGAACCGACTATACTTCATTACATTGGCTACTAAATTTCAAGGAACCCGAAATTAAAATAGCCTGGCGGATACAGCACCTTCAAGAATACGACTTCGAAATGTTGCACAGATCTGGATGCCTTCACAGATATGCAGATGCACTGTCTTGGAGGCCATGTGAGCCATTTTGTCCTCATTGTGATTACCAGGAAGAAAAAAGAGGTGAATCGCTGAAGGTACGGAGGACAATAATTCAAGGTTCTTTACCTTGTGTTTGGTCACCCACCTGGTGTGATGAGGGTATTCGGAAAGATCATCTGAATGATTCCACTTTGCAGCCATTATTCAAGTGGAAAGAAGCTGGCTGTCGATCATAATGGGATGAGATATCTAACCTGACGCAGCAGTCAAAGCACACTGGGCTTAGTGGACTTCCCTCGTGCTGAAAAATGGCATAATTTACAGAAACTGGAAAAGTTATGATGGAAAAAACACACACACAGTTGGTCCTTCTAGAATACAGATTTCCCGTGGTCTAAAGAGAACTGCATAATGTGGCAGACAGTGGGCACTTTGGTGTTAATAAGACCCTTGACAGAGTTAAACTGAGATTCTAACTGCTTTATTGTCGGAAGGACGTCGAGAAGTGGTGCCAATTGTGTGACCCCTGCACCGCGAAGAAGGGTCCAAGGATCAGAGGACAAAGTCACTTCCAGTAATAAAATGTTGGAGCCTCATTCGAGAGGATGGCAGTAGATATTCTTGGTCCTTTGCTGTCACAGAGAGAGATAACCGGTATCTACTGGTGGTCCAATATTACTTTACTAACTTGCCTGAGGTCATTCCCTTCTCAAACCAAGAAGCATGTCTTCTCGATGCTTGGAGTGCCACTAGAACCCCATTCTGATCAGGGAAGAAACTTCGAAGCTGCGGTCTTCCAGGAGGTAACACAAAGATTCTGGGAATCAAAAAGACTAGGACTACACCTACACCCTTACACCTTCAGTAGGCTGGAATATTCGAGAGACTTAACCGCACTCTTAAGCAGCACTTGTCGAGCTTTGTGGCAGATAAACAAATGGACTGGGATTCAAATGTGCCAATGTTTCTTCTTGCTTACCGCTCAGCAGTTGACGAGTACACAAGGATAACACCATCAATGATGCTGTTTGGAAGAGAGTCCTAGTAAGCTGCTGTTTGGCTGACCGACAGAAGAGGAAACTGCAGCCCCTGATTATGCCAGCGAATGACTCAACAGACATATTGGCATTCATGATTTTGCTTGACAGTACCTCAGAATAAGGAGTAACAGGATAAAGATGCTTTATGATAGGAGAATTTCGGGCGAGTTATTTCAAGGAGGACAACTGGTGTGGCTGTACACCTCCCAGAGGCGAAAAGGGTACTGCCCGAAGCTAAAGAAATGTTGGGAAGGCACATACATAATTCTGTAGAAGATCAATTATGTGGTCTTTTTGATTTGTCGTCAAGGCTCATGGGCGAATCTGAAAGTTGTCCACATCGACCGGCTGGCACTCTTCGAAGGTCCGGATGTTGCAGATGTTGCAGAGCCTGTTTAGGACGAACATATTTGAGGAGAGGGCAGTGTTTCGCGCTCGCTGCTTTGTCCCGCACGAGCTAGTGGAACTGAAGGACAGATAAGTAATATGATAGCAGCAGCGAGTCAAAATGGAATGTTTAAAATTACAGACCAGCGATAAATCAGGAACCACCTATATGTTAAAAAAGTGACTCAACACGATTACCCTTTTTGAGGTGATTGCATTGAGTTTCTGAATTTATCTTAAGAATTATTTTTTTGTTTACTGCACTAGTTTCTGCCAGCATGACTCGGTCAAGGCCAGCAGAGTATAAATAGTGCGATGGGCCTCTGAGTAGGGAGTTGATGAGTGGCTGGAGTTTTAGTAATAGACGACGAGCGAGAGAAACTAGTAGCGAGAGAAGTGACCAGCAGAAGGAAAATCTGCAACTGCAAGCATTACAGCAGTGAAAATTGCAACTGGCATGCTAAACTTTTTGACTGAATAAGAGAGTGAAATACATTACAAATGATGGCAACAGACAGACTGGCATTGTGTTAATGACGGGTATGAGTTAATTGAACATAACCAAACAGAGACATTAAGGACAGTAGTATTAGAATGGAACTTTAGGGACAACTGATACATGAGTAGGAGGCAGGGGCCATCCGCCATCTTGAATAATATAACCCCTTGCTCTGTCATTCTGGTAACATGGTGTCCATTTTGTAACCTTGACCTTAAAATTTCCGCCATTTTGTTTCTAAATTTTTTTATTTTATGCACTCTATCATTCCATATAGCTACTTCATGCTCTGCCATTCCAGCTACTTACTTCATGCTCTGTCATTCCATCTTGCCTCTATCCCCCCTCTTTTCGCTCTTGCACTTTCTTCGTCTGCTATCTTGTTTCCGTCCACCATATTGTTTCCGCCCGCCATATTGTTTCCCACCTGCTATCTTGTTTCCCAATTACTCAACTTCATTCGACCCAACCATCTTGTTTCCACTTGTCTCTCGTTCAACTGCCACCTGCTAGGGACGCTGGTGTCACTTTCGCTCGGCCGCCATGTTGGTTCTGGAGTTGACTGCTAGGTGTGCTGCTCAAAATATCGTCTGGAGTAAGGCAGGACCGAAGTGCTGGACCTTGAGTCACCAACATGGTGGACGCCTTAGACCACTCGGCCACCGAGACAGGTATCCAAGTAAGGTTTTAAATATGGTTTATGCATTGCAATACACTTCACTACCACCCACCAACAAAATTATAAAAAAAAAAAATATATCTAAAAATTGAGGAACATATAACGTTAAGCTACTATACTCACACCACAACCATAACTAACCCCCTCCCTTTTAACCATCCCATGCTGCAATACTCCCAATAATAAAAAATTTAAAACAATATTTTTAAAAATTGAGGAAAGTATAATATAACCCCACCCTACACCCCACAACCCTAACCAAGAAATAACCTTCCCCCTTCAAATTTTCTCCCAGTCATAATAATCGAAAAAAATTATAAAAATAGAGAAACGTATAATGTTATCCCACCCTACACCCCACGTCCTTACCAACCACCTCCTCTCCGCCCACATCCTGGCAATTATTATGTAATCAAGAAAATCGAAAAAAAAATTCAAAAATCGAGGAACATATAACTTTTACCTCTCACTCACCCCACCACCCTAAAAACAACCACCCACCTGCTTACTGAAATCCACCCTGTTATAAAAATTCGAGAATAATCGGTAAAAAAGAAAAAAACGATTCCAAAAATGGAAGAACATATAATGTTAAACTCACACTCATCCCACCACCCTCACATCACCCCTTCTCCAACCAAACCCTGGCATTTATTATAAAATAAAATAAATGAACTAATTCTAAAAACCAGGGAACATACACTAAGGCGACAAAAGTCATGGGATACCTCTTTATATCGTGTCGGACCTCCTTTTGCCCGGCGAAGTGCAGCAACTCGACGTGGCATGGACTCAACAAATCTTTGGAAGTCCCTGGCAGAAATATTGAGCCATGCTGCCTCTATAGACATCCATAATTGCGAAAGTGTTGTCGGTGCAGGAGTTTGTGCACGAACTGACTTCTCGATTATTTCCCATAAACGTTCGATGGGATTCATGTCGGGTGATCTTGGTGGCCAAATCATTGGCTGGAATAGTCCAGAATATTCTTCAAACCAATCGCGAACAGTTGTGGCCTGGTGACATGGCGCATTGCCATCCATAAAAATTCCATCGTTGTTTGGGCACATGAAGTCCATGCATGGCTGCAAGTGGTCTCCAAGTAGCTGAACATAACCCTTTCCAGTAAATGATCTATTCAGTTGGACCAGAGGACCCAGTCCATTCCATGTAAAAACAGCCCACACCATTATGGAGCCACCACCAACTTGCACAGTTCCTTGTTGATAACTTGGGTCCATGGATTCGTGGGGTCTGCGCCAAACTCGAACCCTACGATCAGCTCTTACCAACTGAAATCGGGACTCATCTGACCAAGCCACGGTTTTCCAGTCGTCTAGGGTCCAACCGATATGGTCACGAGCTCAGGAGAGGCGCTGCAGGCGATGTCGTGGGTCATCTGCTGGCATAGCCCAGTATAGCCAAAGTTCACCGCACTGTCCTAACGGACACGTCCGTCGTACGTCCCACATTGATTCCTGCGGTTATTTCACGCAGTGTTGCTTGTCTGTTAATACTGACCGTTCTGCGCACAGCAGCAACCAGAGCCAGTAATTCACGTCCGCCAGCCGGTGACGCAACAGGTTGGTGGGAGGTTATGCCTGTAACTAGGTATTCTCGGAACACTCTTGACACTGTGGATCTAGGAATGTTGAATTCCCTAACCATTTCCGAAATGGAATGTCCCATGCGTCTATCTCCAACTACCATTCCGCGTTCAAAGTCTGTTAATTCCCGTCGTGCGGCCATAATCACGCCAGAAACCTTTTCACATGAATCACTTGACTACAATTGAAAGCCCAACCAATGAACTGCCCATTTATACATTTTGTACGCAATGCTACTGCCATCTGTATATTTGCATATTGCTATCCCATGACTTTTGTCACCTCTGTGTATAACATTAGACCCCACAGCTCACCCCTCCAGGCCCCCGGACACCTAACCATCACGAAAGGCATTGACTGCCCCCTTCACCCTTCCCCCTGTCTACTGCCCAGCGCCTTTTCTCACACTGCTCTCGTGAAGCAGGCGTTTTCAGCTTCCTCATAGATGAAGCCAAGGTCGTATAATTTTTACTGCGGTTTTAAAATTTTCTAAAAAAAATTGTGATTATTTTTTATTTTAAGCTGTAGATGAGATTCGAAATTGTTATCAAAGGTGAAAGTCGCACGATGTCATCCAAAGTCAAGGTTTCTTGATGTCACGGCTCCTGCTGTTGTGAGCAGGACAAATGGATTTTTTCTGAGTGTTCCCATATTTTTACATACAATATATGGCTTTTTAACCTTCATCCCTAACACATATGTCGTTCTAGGTGGTGTCCAAAAGTCAAGATCATGGTCGCATGACATCACGGTTCCTGTTATTGCGACCAGGGCAAATGGGCTTTCTCAGAGTGTTCGTATGTTTTTTCTTCATCCCTAAAAAGAAGTTAGTGTGTATAAGATTTTAAACGAAATAACTTTTTATTTTTCACTAGTTAAAGCGTGGCATTTCAGTGCAAACTCTGCCAGAGGTGTTTTGCACTGAGTGATATTTTGAAGAAACATTCTGAAACTTGTGGCACTTGAAATATAGTAAGAGTCATAGGATGATTGTGGAGCTGATTGCGGAGCTGATTGTGAAGGATTGCGATTGATGAAAGGATTGGGATTGATCGAAGGATTGAGATTGATCGAAGGATTGGGATTGTTTGAAGGATTGCGATTGTTTGAAGGATTGGGATTGTTTGAGGGATTGGTATTGTTTGAAGGATTGGGATTGTTTGAAGGGTTGGGATTGTTTGAAGGATTGGGATTGTTTGTAGGATTGGAATTGATCGAAGGATTGGAATTGATCGAAGGATTGGAATTGATAGAAGGATTGGGATTGATTGAATGTTTGGTTTGTGGATTCGTGTGGGTTGGTGTGAACATAGAGATGATTGTGGTGCATGTGGTGCTGATTGTGGTGCATGTAGCATTGATTGTGGTGAATGTGGTGCTTATTGTGGGATATGTGGTGTTGATTGTGGTGCATGTGGTGCTGCTTGTAGTGCATGTGGTGCTGATTGTGGTTTGCACGGTGCTTGTTGTGGTGAGTGTAGTCCTGCTTGTGGTGCATGTGGTGCTGATTGTAGTGCATATGGTGCTGATTGTGGTACATGTGGTGCTGACTGTGGTGCATGTGGTGCTGATTGTGCTGCATGTGGTGCTGATTATGGTGCATGTGGTGCTGATTGTGGTGCATATGATGGTGATTATGGTGCATGTGGTGCTAATTGTGGTGCATGTGATTATGTCTGTGGTGCACTTGGGTCATTTAGCAGTCATATGGGGTCATTTAGGGTTCGATTAGGGAAATATAGGAATCGTTTAGGTGTTTAGGGATTATTTAAGAACATTTAGGGGTGATTTATTTGTCATTTACGGGTCATTTGGGAAACAGGAGGGGACATTCTTGTGAGGAGTAGGTCTGGCAATAATCAGTTGCCTGATTTACATGTGACCATAGGTTCAAGCTGAGCGAAGAACTTGTCTGGAAGAAACTGTTGAAGATACGACTACATGATAATGTGGTCAAGGAACTAGATAAAAACTCTGGTTGAATGGAGGCATAAAAATTATTAAATCTCACAGATGAAGTACATTCATATATATATATATATACATATATATGTATATATATACACACATATATACACTGAAGAGCAGAAAAAAACTAGTACACCTGCCTAATATCGTTTAGGGCCCCGCGAGCACGCAAAAGTGCCGCAAGACGACGTGGCATGGACTCGACTAAGGTCTGAAGGTATGCAGGAGGCATTTCACACCATGAATCCTATAGGGCAGTCCACAAATCCATAGGAGTGCGAGGCGGTAGAGATCTCTTCTGAACAGCATGTTGCAAGGCATGCCAGATATACTCAATAATGTTCATGTCTGGTGATTTAGGTGACCAATGGAAGTGTCTAAAGTCAGAAGAGTGTTCCTGGAGGCACTCGGTAGCAACTCTCGGCGTGTGGGGTGTCGCATTGTCCTGCTGGAATTGTCCACGTCAGTCGGAATGCACAATGGACATGAATGGGTGCAGGTGATCGGACAGGCTGCTTACTTATCTGTCACCTGTCAGAGTCGTATCTAGGCGTATCAGAGGTCCCATTTCACGCCAACTGCACACTCTCCATACCATTACAGAGCTTCCACCAGTTTGAACATTCCCCTGTTGACATGTAGGGTCCATGGATTCATGAGGTTGTATCCATACCCGTACACGTCCATCCGCCCAATACTATTGGAAACGAGACGCGTCAGACCAGGCAACGTGTTTCAAGTCATCAACATTCCAATGGTGGTGTTGGCGGACCCAGGCTAGGCGTAAAGCTTTGTGTCGTGCAGTCAACAACAGTACACGAATGGGCCTTCTGCTCCGAAAGCCCATATCAATGATGGTCCTTTGAATAGTTCGCACGCTGGCACTTGTTGATGCCCCTGCATTGAAATCTGTGCCAATTTGAGAAAGGGTTGCACCACGTCTGTCACGTTTAATGATTATCGTCAGTCGTCGTTTGTCCCGTTCGTTCACGATATTTTTCCGGCCGCAGCGATGTCGAAGGTTTCATGTTTTACCGGATTCCCTATATTCACGGTACACTCGTGAAATGGTCGTACGAGAAAATCCAAATTTTATCGCCACCTCAGAGATGCTGTGTCCCATCTCTCGTGCGCCGACTATAACACCACGTTCAAACTCACTTAAATCTTGATAACCTACCATTGTAGCATCAGTAACCGATCTAGCAACTTTGCCAGACGCTTGTTGTCTTATATAGGCGCTGCCGACCGTATCGCGTTACTCTGATTGGTTCCATACCTCTGTTATTTGCATACGCACGCCTATACCAGTTTTTTTGGCTCTCCAGTGTGTGTGTATATATATAAGCCAATTAGAGGTTCATTTAGGGGTCATTACATCGAAGTCATGGGTCTTGGTTCTGTAACACAGAGTTTTTGCGGCTTCCATCAGCGGTGTAATGGATAGTAATTTCGACCCTATGGCTCCTTAATGAAAATTGGCTGCAACCAGTATGAACGACAAAAATCTGTGAAATTATCACCAAGAGCAACATCTCTTTCCACGAAGGCATCTTCATTCCTGGTTACTGCTCCTTCCGACATGACGACAGCCGAACCACCTGGTCCACAAGTGTATAATCTACAGAATTTTTAGTGGCATATCAGTGTCTCTTTTTCTGCGAGGACTTCGCCTTCAAGCTTACTGCATGACAACATGAAGTTTATATGTAAGTGCCAGAATATTTGGTTTCATGTTTAACAAAGTACAAGGATTTATATAATGATGCGCACTTTACATCGACGGACATTAATATTTTTATAGTGTTTTTGTAGTAATATATTTAAAAACAAAAATGTAGTAACTTCTTTTCTTATTAATCCTATATCCTAACCAGTCTGTTATATACTGATTTCGTTAAAAACATCACTATGAAGCCAATATTGGCTCAAAACTTTGGTTATAAAGGGCTTATACATACATTCCTGGAGCTAGAAATGATACTTGCAAACTGAATTTCACGATCCTGCCTCCTAAGGCCCGTACTATAATTCACGGTTACGTACGGAAACGGGCTCGGAACACGTAAACGGAACAAGCGGATGACTTGAGATGCATTTTTAATTATTCTACAATACGAATATATATACAGCTTTGCAACTTACGAAATCAAAAATACTCAGCTCTTGCAAATTACTCATTTATGTCATATAGGTTTTATAATGTAAAATACCTCATTATGTATATTTTTACAGTTTTTAGCAAAACGTAAATACTACTGCCATACCATGTGCACAAGTTTATCAAAACAAAAGCGATAATAACCACGGCAAATCCGTGCACTTGTGGCCGTGTACGCTACAATGGCCACGAAAACGAATATCAACAAACCAAATACCAATTTCCTATTAGTTACCCGGATTCACGGACACGGAAGAGTTGGGAGTGGCCCAGCTTTCTTACGTGTATCCGTACGTGATCCGTTTCTACATGCGTATCATTGTAAAATGGGCCTAAGAGTTCGCAAAATATATTTGGCTACCTATATGCTTGTACATATTCGCTTGCTTACGAGCTGACTTGCGAAAAAAATGTGGGCTGTTACATAATTATTTAAAAAGAATATATAAAATCATTCAATGTGAGCATAGCCACATAATTTGATTTAAGATTCGACCTGACTCATACAATATCGTTCTTTAATACACTACTTATATCATTTTTTGTAAAATGGTAAATACATTGAATTTAAAGTTTAAGCCGAAAAAGTTTTCCAATAAATGTGGTCATAATATATAAATGCACTGACTTAAAATAAATATAAAAATAATATAACAAGATGTTTAATTGTCGGACCTCCTTTTGCCCGGCGAAGTGCAGCAACTCGACGTGGCATGGACTCAACAAGTCGTTGAAAGTCCCCGACAGAAATATTGAGCCATGCTGCCTCTATAGACGTCCATAATTGCGAAAGTGTTGTCGGTGCAGGAGTTTGTGCAC
>NQII01013799.1:0-12682 GCA_002778355.1 Clitarchus hookeri | reverse complement strand
AACTGTCTGTGACGCAACGCGAAGAAGTTCTTTCTCTCTATAAGTAAGGCAGGAGTTATCGTGAAATTGCGAAAACCCTCTTAGTTTGTTTTGGAACTGCCAGTTCCATACTAAAGAAGTACAAATAAACAGGGGCAACCGAAAATAAATAACGATCCGGACGCCCAAAAGTGCTTACGTGCCGCGAACGAAGGCACCTTGTCGCTTTAGCACGCGAAGAACCATTCCGAAGTGCAGCATCTTTGGCGGAAGAGATCGCATCAACATCTACACACACTGTACGTACTCAAACTGTACAAAATGTATTACATAATTCCAATTTCCATGGCAGGGCGGCCAGGAAGAAAGCACATATTTCTGCAGTAAACCCACAAAAACGCCTGCAACTTGCCAACGAATACCATGATAGGCCTAACGAATTTTGGGACACTGTAATTTTTTTCCGATGAGTCAAAATCTAATATATTCGGCTCAGACGGCAAACGGTGAGTGTGGCGAAGGCCAAACACGAAATTGCAGCCAACACATTATACCTACAGTCAAACATAAAGGAGGAAGTTTTGTGGTTTGGGGATGCATAGCGACTTCTGGTGTTGGGAATTTAACTTTTATTGAAGGGTTGTTTGCGCGTTTACGCGTATCTCAGCAAATAAATGTCCTTGGAAAATACAAATTTTTGCCAAAAATTTTTTTAAAAAACTATCCAAGTCCGTACAGTTTTGTTTTTATAATATTAAGTTTATTCTAAAAAAAAATTGTGATAATGGTTAAAAATCGCATTTTTAGAGCTTTCCTGCAGTTTCCTTTGTTAGTTAGTAGGAACATAAAACGGTACACTAGTAGCTTAATATATGGACTTTCCGTGCATGTAATAAAATCCCACTGTTACAGATCTCATTTGCGAAGGAAAGCCTAACAGCGGAAGCACTGCACGCATGTTCAACGCCTTGCGCGTACACTGTTATAAATTTCTGTGGATTTACAGAAACTTTTACGGAGATGAAGAGTTAATTTACGAAAAGGCACTCCGTATTGACGAATAACAGAAATTAGCCCCGTAAATATAAAATACGGAAGCTCCTCGTATTCTTATATGGCTACCATTTGAGACACGAAAGTAGTTATAAATAGGGCATTCTGTTGAACAGGCGTCAGCCGAGGGACGAGGGGCGGCCGTTTTGAATGACGTCTTTTTCCTCAAAAACTACGAAAATTACCCAAATTTCCCTCAAAAAATGTCTTGCGCAATTTCCGCTCGATGACCTCACTATGTGGGTACGTGACTCATTTTTGGGGAGTGAGGAGTGACATTCATGCTCTATCATTCCATGCCAGCACCACCAATCTTACCAGAAAGGGTCTCGGCCCCGATTGACTACGCGAGGCTCTCGAAAGGGTCTCGGCCACGATTGGCTATGCGAGGCTCTCGGAAAGGTCTCGGTCCCGATCGACTATGCGAAACTCTCGAAAGGGTCTCGGCTACATTTGGCTATGCGAGGCTCTCGTTGCATACGTATAGCCATAGTTAGCTATAATTTCCGAACCGCTTAAAATAGCCACCATATTCATAACATAGACATCACCTCCGACAAGTAAAATGATCACAGGGTCATTTATGTCCTATGCATACTTATAAGCATAGCTAACAGTAATTTCCAATCCATTTAAGATATAGTTACCAAATTGATAACATTTGCATCACCCCCGTCAACAAAAATGATCACAGGGTCGTTTATGCCCTAAGCGAACTTACAAGCACAGTTGACCCTAATTTCTGAACTGTTTAAGATAGTCGCCCAATTCATAACATAGGCATCACCTCCAACAAGGGAAATCTTTTCGTAACCATTTAAGATAGTCACAAAATGTGTAATATAACCCTCACCCCAGACAAGGAAAATGTACGCAGGGTCAAATATGTCCCAAGCATACTTATAAGCATAGCTGGATGTAATTTTCGAACTGTTTAAGATACAGCTAGCGAATTCATAACATAGATATCACCCCCGACAACGAAAATAGCTTAAAAAGACATATTCCAACATGCAAAGCTCTACTTCCTGCACGTACCAATCGGTATTTTCTGAGATTAAAAGCATACTTTTGATGGAAAAATATCTGCGAAAGAAAAATTCGAAACATCAACATCATTAAAGGCAACATACCCTACGGTGGAAGCAATGGCTGGAACAGTCACATCTCCTAGACATCCATACCACTACTGTAACATGACATTTGCATATGTTCACAATGCGAAGATACATTTAAAGCATACATGTAAGCTGAATCTGTGACGCACAGGCTATCGATGTAATAAGTGTCAAGGTTTGTTCACTCGTACAGACAATTTAAACATACATATGAAAAAGTGCAAAGACCTTGTTCCTCTACATGCTAAGCAACAAAGTGCATTGCCAACGTTGCAAACTTGTGATGATCAGGTACTTGCTGTATCTCAGGTACTTGCTGTATCGAGTACTTCCGACCTTCATAAGAATAATGTACACAATCCTTCACCAATGTGGAGGAAACAATGTTGCTTATGTGGTAAGATTTTTAGTAAAAGTAGCAACGCACGTCAACATTAGAGATTTAAAACGCTTTGTGGCGGTGGAGAGTGGTCAGGTTTATTGTTAAAGTGTTTGCCACGATTTGAAACTATAGTATAAACTTTTCAAGGAACTGTGGGGAAAAACTTGCAGCTGCATGAGGAAGTAGTAAACTAGATACAATACCTGGCTGCATTTATGTTTACAGAATGCATAAAAAAAGCTTAAATCTCACTGCCAAAATATAAAGATTTTATACATATATATCATGTGAAATTGTTGGAATCGTCTTAGTTGTTATTCAAATTTTGAAGAGTGAACATCGTCTCGAGTGAAGATTAAAAATATGTCAGAAAGTCATTTGTGCTGTTTCTGTAAGAAGTCATTTTCTAATAGCTACAATGCTCGTGGACATGAAACTGGTTGTTCTATGAACATGAAGAAATATACCTTAACACATGAACAGTGGAAGTCTCAATTTAAATGACATGATAACTTAAAAAGACATCTTGCAACATGTGATGGTCTCTCTCCTGTGCCAGCTAAGCTATATATTGTCTGCATCCAAAAAACATGTGAAGGTCATATATCTGCCACATTGGATACTGGTGCACTGTCACCATCAACATCTGACCTGGACATGAACACTCCTCCACAGGCATCAAGATATTCATGTTACTACTGCGGCAAGACCTTTAGTAAAAGTTGCAGTGCTCGTCAACACGAGAACACTGGAAAATGTTTGAGAAGACGGGATCGGCTTACTATACTACTTGTTGCTATAAGTGTGGTCGTGAGTTCTCATGTTATGCAGTAACAGACCTTTCAGTCAACGTGCGACATGAAATACATGACCATCAGGTAAAACTATGCAGTGAGTCGTATTACAACCATGTCAAAATGTGTGCATATAAAGCACCTACTACTGTATCTGTTGCAAACTTACCAAATGAGAATGCATTCATTCTGAAAGAATCTGCTTTCCGAGGTCTTTGGAGACATGTGTTGCATCTTATTCATCAGACATGGTGGACGATATTTGTACATATCTTAAGCATATGAAACATAATATTATAGATCAACTTTCATGAGAGATAGAAGAAGGTGCTGTAAAATATAACATATGGTTGGAATGTAAATATACCAAACCAGAACCACACGAAGATGAAAATAGTGAGAGAGCATTCAAAACCTCGAATGTACCTCTGTATAACATGTGCGAAATCGAAGATAGTGTTGGAACTAGTATACAGAAGATTTGTATACAGAATACATGGGAAAAGGTTCCGGTTGGACATTATATACAATAGATCAGCTACAGTTGAGAACAAATCCACTTAGGTCACTTGACAAATAGATGTATGCTGATTGAGGGCATGCAATCGAGATGGTCCTGTACGACTACATGCAAAACTTCACCGAGTGTTCACCAATTACATGGAACACAGTGGCTACTTTGGCAACGCCTTCAGTAAAAGTTGTAATGCCCGTCGACATGAACAGAGCGAATGTTCAAAGAAACCAACCACCAGAATACTAGCATATGATATGTGTAGAGCAGCATTTGGTAGACGCAATAATCTAAAGAGACACACTGGCATNGTAATAATCTAAAGAGGCACACTCGCACGTGTAAAGGTAAAGTACCTTTGCTTGGCACGAGACAACATGCACTGAACTTATTGTTGCAAGACAATGCTATGACTAGCCTTCATGTTGATTCGTCGTGTAAAATAACGACGGTTAGAGTACCTATGACATTATTCAGGTCTGCATCGTGTTCCAAAACAGTGTGTGAAGAAGGGAATACGAGTGTTGCAAACATTTAGTATGAAGAATGCGAGCCATACAGATCATCAGAAGCTGTGAACTAAAAACATGCTCTGCTATCATGCTAGGTGAAAAATGAAGAATGTACAACTAACCAGGACAATGAGAACGAAAATGTGACCAAGTCTAAAGCATATTCTACCTTTGCAAAGCAAAAGCGTACACATGTTGCTGAAGATAAGAGCTACTTGAAGTTGGGACAGAAGAAACGCAGATTCGAACATACTCATCACAGAAGAACATACACGCTAACGTGTATCGTGGACCTTCTGCGAAGAGTGACGTGAAGTCTGGCTACTTATTTTCTTAATGGCTTGGTTGAAAGACTACAGGTGTTGGTTCCATTGCAGAGAACTGGATATATTTCTGTAAAGGCTTTATCGAATGATATGTTATGTATGTATGTATGATTTGGTTAAAAATAGAAATGAATACGAAAAAAACGGTTTTATTTTTTTATATTTTTATCGACTAAGATGTGCACATACTGGTGTTTGTCTATAAATGTCTCTGGCAGGTTGCAAATGAATGTGTTACTACAATACTTCCAACTCACTTCCTGATGAACAACGAACATTATCTTTACACTTCTTGCTATGACTATTCAGACTATCACTGCGGACGAACATGCAATGACTACTTCATGTTGCCGTGATGTAAGGAGCAAATCCCTTGCTGTTGACGATGTAGTCGCAGATGGTACATCTTCAACCAATGATTCCATATTTATATTGTAACAACATACATGATCGTGGTAGATGCATGTAAACTTAACGATCTGCTTTTATACGATTAACATGACATGGTGGTTCGTGTTGTCCATCTCGGGTTGTCACAGCGTGACCTGCTTGTTAACTACTTATAAATGTCCAACAGACTGCAAGTATTTGAGATGGACATGTATATTGAGTACGCTCATGTACGAAAATATTTTATTGACGATATAGTTCATTGCGATTTTTGCATGATTAGCTTGATACTTATGTATTTTATTATATATACTTATATATTATATATATACACACGCAATACAAAAGTTTTTTAAAATTGCATATAATGTATTTTTACCTGTGAAATGATCGGACTCTCTATAAGGTTTGAACCTGCGACACCTTATTTTCAAGGATGATGCACTGTCTCCAGTACCATCAGGGTACATATATTACTTCCTATAAACAGCACGCAGCAGTGTCGTCTCTCTTGCATGACTAATGGTTTGAATATATGCTGTTTCGTATGCACTTACAGTTCTAACACTATAAATGTTATGTATTCAAATAAGTACATGCATATATTTAGTATTTAAAACTGGATAAATCGAGACCTTGTAATGTATAACTGAATTCCTCTCGTAAAGGAAAGTGTATGTGTGTGACCTTGGAGCCTGACAACTCTCTCTCGACTAGTGTTCTGTGTCATCTGTTCGACTTGCCGAGACCTGCACGGTGCTCGTGTCGCCGGCCGACCATCTGAGCTGCCTCACATATTCCGTTAGTTAGTACATGACGACGGTCGGGTCGGACGCGTTCCGCTGCTAGTGTTGTACTCTGAATGTGATGGTTTCGTTTCAGAGGTTTGTAAGGAAGTCGTTTGCTATTCTGTTGTACTGACCAGGACAGTCTGGTATTGTATAGCATAGTAACACACAGTGTACAGTCCCGATGCTTATGTAATATGTAACTGCGATGGTTGGCAAGTGTTTATAACTACTTTCCCTTTACATTTTGTTTTATATATATTTGCATTAGTGTGTGTAGCAATGTTGCCTTATCGCACCTATACTTATCAGCTATCAGNTTATAACACCTGTGCTTCTCGGCTTCGCAAAAGTATATTTTTCGACTAACATTATGTACAGTGCACGATGCTTGCGCTATATACACAGGATGCTTATAACTATTTGTTTTATAATTATTTTTATATCCATTTGCATCAGCATGTGGCAGACGTCTCTCTTGTGCGACTAATGGTTTTAATGTATGTTGTTTTGTAACATGCAAAGGAAAATTGTTTTTACAAGTCGTATAATGCATATCGCAATTTTATTGTATTCATTTTTGTGGTTGGTCCTTGTGATCTTTCGTTATTTCTCATGTCGACATGCATTATAGCTTTTTACTAAACTTATTGGCTTGATAGCAATACTGATATAACTATTATGGACTGTAGCTCCGTCGGTTTTTATAAGTGTGCTTAAGACATACTTGACACATGTGACCTTTTTCGTTGTCGGGGGTGATGCCTATGTTTTGAATTTGTTGACTATCTTAAATGGTTAGGAAATTACAGCCAACTATGACAATAGGGAGGGGCGTATTTCGCCCTGCGGCTATTTTCGTTGTCGGGAGTGATGTCTATGTTATGAATTTGCTATCTGTATCTTAAACAGTTCGAAAACTACAACCAGCTATGCTTATAAGTATGCTTGGGGCATATTTGACCCTGCGTACATTTTCCTTGACGGGGGTGATGGCTATATTACAAATTTTGTGACTATCTTAAGCAGTTAGGAAATTATGTCCAACTAGGCTTATAAGTTCACTTAGGGCATAAATGGTCCTGCGATGATTTCCCCTGTTGGAGGTGATACCTGTGTTATGAATTTGGCGACTGTATTTTAAACAGTTCTGAAATTAGGGTCAACTGTGCTTGTAAGTTCGATTAGGGCATAAATGACCCTGTGATCATTTTCGTTGACGGGGGTGATGCCAATGTTATAAATTTGGTGACTATATCTTAAACGATTCGGAAATTACAGCCAACTACGCTTATAAGTATGCATATAGCATAAATGACATTGCGATCATTTTCGTTGACGAGGGAGATGCAAATGTTACGAATTTGGTGACTATATCTTAAACGGATTGAAAATAACTGTTAGCTATGCTTATAGGACATAAATGACCCTGCGATCATTTTACTTGTCGGAGGTGATGTCTATGTTATGAACATGGTGACTGTATTTTAAGCGGTTCGGATATTATAGCTAACTATGCTTACATGTACGCAATGAGAGCCTCGCAGAGTCAAACGGAGCCGAGACTCTTTCGAGAACCTCGCGTAGTCGATCGGGGCAAAGACCTTCCGAGAGCCCCGCGTAGCCAATCAGCGCGAGATCCTTTTGAGAGCCTCGTGTAGCCAATCAGCATGAAGTGGGACAACTGGTAGGAATGCGAGAGCATGAAGTAGGGACAACTGGTAGGAATGCGAGAGCATGAAGTAGGGACATCTGGTAGGAATGTAAGAGCATAGGCCTCGCATAGCCAATCGGGGCGCGACCCTTTCGAAAGCCTCGCATAGCCAATCAGCGCGAGATCCTTTTGAGAGCCTCGTGTAGCCAATCAGGGACGAGAGTTGCATGACGGGGGATGGTCTCAAACATTCTTCAGGCAAGATGGATGGTGCTGGCATGGAATGATAGAGCGTGAATGTCACTCCTCACTCCCCAAAAAGGAGTCACGTACTCACATTGTGGGGTCATCGAGCGGAAATTGCGCAAGACATTTTTATAAGATAATTTTGGGAAATTGAGGGAAATGTGATAATATTGAGAAAAAGTTTGAGGGGGAAATGACGTCATCCAAGATGACTGCAGTTCCCCCTCGTCACTCGCCTGACGCATGTGCAACATAATGCCCTATTTATAACTACTCACGAATAGTGCAGATGATAACTGAAACGCATAACATCCCATCTTCACAATACTATTTCGTGTAAAATAGTAGTAGGTGAGTGGTGAACCACCCATGGAGTGGCAATTCGTTTATTCATGTTCAAATTCCGCTACAGCAAATATAACAAGCGCTCTAACACGACTTGAAACTAAGAGAGACGCGTTCGTCACTTTCATGTAAAATCCATATTTAGGAAATACTTCGTGTAAAAGTGTGGTCGGTGAGTGTTTCGAGTTATTGATTGTTGATTTTTCGTTTCGTGTTCAAATCCCACTACAAAACAAAATATTTAAACTGTTTTTAATTTCTGTTATACAGAGTGAAATACATTACGAAAAAAAAAACATAACTAGAAAATAAGATATACATGGATCATTCAATATAAATTTCGTATTTGCAACAAAGGCGTGGTAGGTAAGTGGGTAAAGTGTTGGGCTGTTAATTTTTTTTTTTTCCAAGTTCAAATCCTGCTACTAGAGAAGATTTTGTATTATTTTTTAATTGTAGTTTTTATACACAGTGAATAACTGGCATAACGAAAGTAAAACTTTTTTTGTTACCCGCTTTTTTTATAAAGAGCAGATTAAAAAATAATAAACTTGCAAGATAGTGGACACGTTTCGCGAATTCACGGAGATTCGTGTGATATTAACGGAGATAACGTTACGAGAAAAAAAAACAGAGACTGTAATTTAACGCAGATGTCTATATCATTTGTAACCGGTGTTTCCTGTGATTTTACTGACATTTCTTCTAACAGCGTAGAGGACCGAAAAAAAAAATTTAAAAAATCCGGGGCTATGTATTTTGTGGGTGAGATAAAAATCACTGTGGCGCTACGAGTTTTTGAATCTTAAAATGTATCAAGTATTCATTATTGAAATTTCTTTTCTGACATGTGGAGTAGCAGTACAATTTCAAACTTCCACACACAAATGCCAACATCGCATACAAATCCCGATAGCCGCGGCACAGTATTTTAATTTCATTGTATTACGGGGAAAATCAATGAACTACAATTTGCCACAAAAAATATTAAAATTTGAAATTCCAGGCAAGGAATTAAAATTCCTGTCAGAGAAAGTCGCAGTAAAAAAGGTTTACACAATCTGCGAAACACACAAAAAAATTAAAATACCGATGCGCGAAACCGCAAGGTTGAAAACAGTTAGTCCTAATTACAGAATATAAGCAATTTATTACTTTACCTGCACGATATAATGTACTATTAATACTCCTGTGACGTTAAATATTTCACTTTATTGATATATAGCTTACAGTAAATGTCTAGATGCACTTAATTACAAAGTAGACGCATACTTTAAAAATTTCGTCCTCTATATAAAATGGCTTATGAATGGCGGTATAGTACCGTCGGAAGTGGTTGTGTGGGGGAAAAGAAACATAATTAGACTTAGTCTTTCAGATGTACCCCCATTGGCCTTGAATTTCATAAGGGCGCGTACTTTGGTCGCAAGGGCGTGTACGTGGGAACAGCCGTTTTGCGTTTCTTACTCTCAATCATCCGGATCTCAAAAGTTTCACCTTCACAATGCCCGCCCCATCCCTTGCCTAAACGCCCACAACCTACCACAAATACCAGACACTACCACTATTGGCTATTCACGGTAAAGTGAGCCCTTTATAAGGCTCTCCCAACAGGCATTTACCACTAATAAATGTGCTTTATTACAGCCCCAGACCTTAACTGTTGGGCGTGGTGAAAATATGCATGGCAGTGCTAATATTAAAAAGCGGCGGAAAGATACAAATAGGTTAAGGGCGCTGCCTACTTGAAGTTTTTTTTTTTTAGCGAGTTTGAGGCTTAGAAGCAAGCTAGCGATAAGGGCGATACTAACACGCGCGCCTAGTGCCCCATCACCCCTACGCGCAAGGCGCTGAACTGGCATGCAGTGTTCTCGTCGTGCTGCGTGCGCCTATACCACTTGAAGCGGTGGCCTTATCATTTTATTGGTGGAAAGTATGAAACAAAGTTCAGTACATGTCCCTATAATAGTTTCGCACGTTTTCGACGAGTATATTATGAAATACATGCATGTGAAAAAGCCGTTCTTAGCTATGTTCGAGGGCTTGGGATTAGCATTTATAATATACGTGATGTGCTGAGAGTATTATACGTACCACATCTGAAGCGTATTTTCTTTTCGTACATCGGTATCATGGGGACACGCTTAGTGGTTTCGTAAAAAGCGCATAATCAAACTCTGCAATACAATTCCAGCGCCAAGTACGCGGCGCCCTTAAAAGGGAAATTTTAGAAGGGCCTTAAAAAGTGCAAACATTATCGTGAAAAGTCTATTACAAAGAAAACTAAGATATAAAAACCAGGCCGTTCCGTAATTCCACGAATCTCCACAATATGACGCCAGTGTTTATTTATAATCTAGGACACGAGAGCTATCAACAGGAAATGAGCCGGGGCATGTCTGTCTCCGTTTACAACGGTATGTTCCTCTCGCTCGCAGCTACGAACAACGGAATGTGTGCCACGCATTGAATGTCTGGTCTACAAATTGAAATAAACGACACAGTTTGACGTTGAAAATATTATTTTGAAAACTATGTATATCATAAAACACAGTATTTATAAGAAAACACTAAAATACTTGAAAATCTATTTTTTTTGCGAGTACGAGCCAATGTTGGACTCATCGGTGAATTTAAAACGAATAGCGAAATTCCAATTATGTTGAGAGATTTCGACCAGAGTTGTTTAATACGAAATTAAGTAAAAGTCAACACAGCAACCAATAAATGCGCCTTTAAAATACCATGTTTACTTTAAAATTTAAATTTATTTTCTATTCGCAAAAGATTAACTTGGTAATATTGTTACAAAACGCCAGAGGGGCGTATCCGAGTTCGTGAGGGATATAAGTCTTTAACAGAAAAAAACTAATTTTTTTTAAAATTATTTACAACATTATTATCTACATATTTCCACTATTTCTCTTGTTATTATCTGTGAGCACAATGTTTAATGTCTCAGTTATAATTAAAGTCCTTCTCAGTGGCTCTACATGGGCTATATTCAGTTCACAAACATTATTTATAAATATTCAATCTTTCTATTGCCATCATTCCAAATGTGTGACACTCGCGCATCCGTCAGACTCACTCTCCAATGTTCCGATGTTCGCAGTCAGCTGACTTCACTCCCGCTGGTCACTATTGTCGCCACTCGACGCTATGCTGGCTCGTCGCTTCGCCAAGATTAGAGCAGTCAGATTGCACGCGATATACGTGTAAGGTCTGCGCCGAGCTCGAAAGCGTACACATTTAGCCGTTAACACACCTGTTACGACAACCAACAGAAACAACAGCTCATAGGGAAACACTGCGACTTAACGCTAGAGGTGCGTAGCCGGGTCAGAGGGATATAGGGGTTGTATCCCCCCCCCCCAACTCCTTGGCAACATAGGCAGTTAACTACAAGGCGGCCACTTAATTTTTATTTCAAAATTATTTTTCTTTCCCAGGTTTTCCCGACCAAATTTCCATTTTTTCCTGACCGCCCATTTTGGCATAATCTTTGTTTATGAGATAATTTATCATCTAAATTGTATAATGCTATTAAACCAGTAAAAAAAAATTACCTTTGTACATCAGTCATAATAATTTAATTCTGGTAGGCAACAAAATTTTTACGAAATAGAATCATAATGCTGTTTGGCGAACAGAACTCCTCAGACAGTATCTCGTGTATTCAAACAGATATTAGGATTAACAATGACTATGGTGTAGAAGAGCTGGCGATACAGTTTTAATCCCAATAAACTAAACACTTAAAAAAAAGGTTTTTTTTTATCTGTAACACATCACACATCACTGCACTCCCTGAGAAAAACTGCATAAAGTAGTACATTTACTGTAACTTGTCTTTTACTAATGAAATTGAATACATATATTTGTTTGACATTGAAGTCTGTCAAGGAACATAAAATATTGTGTAGACATTTGGTAACACAGATTTGGGCATGTAAATTTAATGTAAATTCATTTAACAAACGTAACGTAACTTCTACTGAATGGTAAAAATATTTTTAATGAACATGTGCAAAAAATTTTAAGATGTCATGAGCATCCGCCGAATATGTATACGACACATATACAGAGCTTGAAATTTTCAGCACGACTGGTTTTAAAAATTATTTTGAAATAAACAACTTAACCTGTGACATGTATGGGGTTCAACTCCCTATGAAAATAAGATGAATGTTCAACTTCACAAAATAGTGCACTACTGAGATGGTAACAGTTTATAATAGTTCAAAACATTTTACACAAGTTTCTTTACTAAAAAAATTACTTCCGTACTTTGAAATACACACTTCAAAGTTTAATATTTTTTAAATCGTTTTTCTCAATAAATTTGACACAATTCCCTTACTTTTCCCAGATTTTCCCTTGGCTAACAGAATTCCCCGACTTTTCCAGGTTTTCCAGAATAAGACAACCTTGAATTAGTATTAAAGTTATCAATAACTTGTGATAAATATTTAACTGCTGTAAACTACGACAAATTTTACCATGCTGTGAAGTAAGTTTCTCCTTGTAGGTGTCTTAATTAAGATATGCTTGTGGAGGCCAGTAACATCCCTCCCTTGC